>JAUMHG010000070.1:4410928-4431235 GCA_032359395.1 Enteromius anoplus
ACAGTATGTTATGTCCATGTACTGAACTGTTATTATTCAACCATGCCAAGGTAAATTCAGTTTTCCATTCTATGGCAAATTTAAGAAATACATACATTTCAAAAACTCAACAGAAAGGAAGAGATTGCTTTGAAAAAGCAAGCAAGATTTCTGGAAAAATTCCTTTCTTTTCTCCATTTTATGTAATTTCTGTTTAAGATAAACAATTGATAAATTACTATTTTGCTTAATTTACCTAATCGAAGCAAAGTTTGAGACATTGTTGAAATCTCTACTTTAAAAACTCAGAGACAAATTGAAACAGTTTTCCCATGAGAAAAATGTGAATAACAGAGATTAAGATCTCTTTTTTTCTTTTTTTTTTTCTGTTGTTTATATTATTCAGGTCTTTTATCTAAGAAGAATGTTTTGAGATGCAGAAGACTTGCTATAAGACATTTTTTTCATTGCATTGCTATTTTGAGTCATTTTGTAGACCTAGTCTATGATTTATTTATTTTTTTCTCTAGAAGCTAGATTACTAGGCTTGTTTCAGGAGAAAAATCAGAGAAGTATACGAGACTTTTTTTAAACAATACATTTCTGTATGTTCTTTATTTCCAGATAAAATCAAAGTACAATTTGAGAGTTCATTGAGATCTTTTATTAAATCCCAGGGAAAGAAAATAATCTTAGGAAAACTATAAAGTTAAAAACATCTCCCATATTTGGAAAAAAAACATTTCAGTTGTGATTTTATATTTCTTGTTTTAGCAAATCTGAGCACATTTTGAGACATTAGCTATGTTTCCATCCAAAGTTGCACATTTAACTATAGAATTAAGTTTTTATATATTAAAAAATAAATATGACCTCATGTTGTGTCAATCAGATTTACACACTGCTTCAAAAACCTGTCCATCATGAAAAAACAAAAAACAAAAAGTTGTATCAAGTTTCTTTTGTCTTGTGTTTTCGCGTCCATAGAAACCACTTTGAAGGATGACAAATGCGACAATTTTGGTGTGCATTGACCTTTAGCCCACCTCAAGTTAGCATAAAAATGTTTTTGTGAATGAAAGGGATTCGTTTTTCAGAATCAATCATTTCTGTTACGATATTTCAAAATGCGCATTAGAACAGGTTAATGAAAACATAGCTATGGAAGTATCTAGGACTGTTTGATTATAGGATTACTTATCGCAGAATGAAAATCAGAGAAGCTTTTTATTAAAAGGCTCCAGCACTCTAATTACTGTGGTCCAAGAGAATACTATATTAAGTTAACTCATTTGTAATTTTTCTTTCATACGGCAGAGTTTATTACCAATAACATCAAACTGATTTATTGATTCCTGCAAATGTAAAATGGTAAAATGAGACCACTTTATTTATCTTGCTCAATATATTTGATTCATTGCGGACCATTATAGATCCATTTCCATGTTGTCTGTCGCCGTGATGGTAATACAAGTCTTGTATGTCTTATTACTTATGGGTTATGCTTTCATCTGTGGTATTCACAGAGCCCATGTTTGCTCTAAACGGTCATGCTCTTCCCATCCAGCTCAACAAATGAGAGTGGTATCACGCTGTGTGTTTTCATTCCGAACAGCATTAATATTGCAACAGGCCTCATCTGTGCGTTTAGAGTTGTTCAAGCCCATTAAAGGTTCATCGTGCCCTGTAAATATTAAATACGCCTGCTGTTTCGCTTTGGTACGGCTGGACATGAGAGTAATGGATGGATGCTCTATGGCGGCTCAATGCAGAACGCTAAAAGGCTTTTGGTCATGGCCTTGATTTAATGCAATTAGTTCTGCCAATGAAAAGCGCAGCAGGATTGGTCAGTCCTGGCCTTGTTTATTATTGCAGAGAGAAGATTAGTTTTGTGAAACACCTGATTTTGACCTTTTTGGTTTTTATCTAATGCCCCTTTTTCCCAGAAGCATAGAAACACACTTTTTAATTACAAAAAACTAGTGATTAGATCATTTGAGCTGAATTCCACTTAAAAGAAATAGGATTTGTTTTTAAAAACAGGTAAAAAGAGAAATTTTGTTCAACCCTTTCATAGAATTTAATTAAATCCTATGGGGCAGTTTCCCAAACAGGGTTTAAGACTAGTCCTAGATTAGGGCTGTCTAAACAGAAAAAAGCTTGCACAGGCATGTTTTAAAATATAATACTGCCATTGTTTGGTCTTAACATGCTCACAGGTAATGCATTTCTACTTAAATCAGGGCTGTCCAAACTCTGTCCTGGAGGGCTGTGTCTGGGAGAGTTTATCTCCAACTTGCCTTAACACACCTGCATGGAAGTTTCTAACGTGCCTAGTAAGAGCTTGTGTTATGATCAGCTGGAGGTGCCAGTCTAGATGGGATGGCACTCCAGCCCCCCATGTACGGAGTCTGTGTTTTTCCATTCCTTGTATGATCTGTCACCAGTGTGTTCTTGTCTCCACCCACCTCATGTGTTGTCTTAGTAATCAATGTGTTCTCCGCTCTCAGTGTCATTGTCACGCGTATAAATGCCCCGGAAGTCTTTGTGTTAGTCGTTGGCCAAAGTTGAATGTACCCTGTGTTTTCTGCCTGTGTCCAGCCATCCGTGATTACCGTGTTTCCTTTATTCCTCGTTCTCGACCTTGCCTGTACTTGGATTTACAACTTTTTTCTTGCCCCTCTGGATTATGTTTGCTCCTCGTTCGACCCTTGCTATGTGTACTGGATTATTCTACTGTCTTCACCTTTGATATGCCCGTTTGCCGTTGCTCAGACCCTGCTATTGTTTACTCGGTGTGTGAATAAAACTGCCTGCGTATAAATCTGAATGTCTCTCGCCTCATCCGTGACAGCTTGGAGCAGGACACTGGCCCTCCAGGACCAAGTTTAGACAGCCCTGACTTAAATGTCCTAAATAAACAAAGGCCTAGTCCTGGTTTAATATAATTCCTATAGGAAAAAAAACGCCCCCTAATCTACTGTATAATGCTTAAGAGCATTCTTAAATGTATTCATAATGTATAATAAAAATAATTTTCTTCTTTGTAGTCTTATCTTATTTTATTTACATACAGTACCTTACCGTTTAATCATGCAACATTAAATTTGCGTTCCCTCGAAAATTTTAAGCAGTTAAACTGAAAAATAATGGGATAATGATACTGTAAATTCAGTTTCGCATCATAGAAATAAATTACATTTTAGGATATATTAAAATAAAAACCGTTATTTTACGTTGCAATAATATTTCACAGTATTATTGTAACGTTTGGCTTGTTTGGCTGTCTGGGCTGCTGCGAGCGATGTCGGGATCCCGCTTCATCAGCGGACAGAGGCACGGCAGGCAAGACTTCGGTGCAAGGGGTTTAATAATAAATGAACAAACAAAAACAGAGCTGATCGAAAATGCAGGGATCAGGGCAAAATAACAAACTCACAGGTGCAGGGCAGACAAGCTCAGTGACATCCAACATGTAACGTTAACGACCAATAACATGAACTGAAAAAGACACGGTATAAATAGACAAACTAATTAACAGAAAACTAACAACACCTGGCACCTGGGGAGACAATCACACACTAAGGACCGGGGCGGGGTTTACAAAATGACAGGAGCACATGAGGGAGAATGAATGAAAACAAAACATCAAGCACATGGACATGAACTGAAAACAGCAAAAGACAGATGGAACGCCTGGGAGCGTGACAATTATTGTATTTTTACTGTATTTTTTATCCCAAAAATATCAGCCTTGGTAAATGTGTAAAAGCACTTTTGAAACATCTTACCAACCCAAAACTTTGATGAAGGAATTTTTTTTACACTATCATTGCTTTTGCTTCCTTTTTTTTACACAAGGTTTTCTTAAAATGGCAACATAGTTAATCAAAAATCGACCTTCTTTCAAGTAAACATCACAGTTGACTGTAACATTTTGTTAATTAACATACATAAAATCAACTTCAATCAATGTCAAATTAAAGAATTTCTTTTAATAATTTAATTTGAATATCATCTGGACTGGATCCTCTTAAAAATCCATTTAATTCTGAGCTCATTCACCGCCGTGTCTCTTCTCATGTCTCGGGCTCTCAGGTTGAAATATGGGCCTTCCACCTGTGCTTGCATGAGACAGAGGATCATAAAATGCAAAGCAGTCTGGGCCCTGTAGAGTTTACTCAAGGGTGGAATTTGATTCCGTGTTCTAAAGGGGACAAAATGATGAATGATTTCAACGCGGTTTGAAATTATTGAAGCAGGGGTCATGTATTAAATGGAATGATTCACACCCTTTTTCTCCCGTTTTCTCTCTCTTCTATCATTTGTACACTCCATCCCACTTGATGAAGAAACCAAAATGTCTGATTGTTGTCCAATCCAGGAGACAAGTTGTTCTTCGGTCATTATATTCACAACTTCCTTTTACATAACAAGTACGACTCATCCAGGCACACTGATTTGGAAGAAAGATAATTCCCCCTCGTATCAAATCACTGTCATTCTAAGAAGCTGAGTATATAAAAATAACTCTGTCAAATGTAGTGTAGGCGGCTCACGATAAGGCCTTTCGAAACATAATTAAAGTGCATTTCTCACTAGAAAACTGTTTACTGCTGATTCAAGGTGATAATGGCAAGCCATAACGGAGGAGCATCAGAAAGAAAACTCTAACTTTGAGCTTTCACTTATTTGTATGCATGCATGTTGTCCTTGGGCCTCACAATGAGCTGTGAATGTGATATAAAACTGTTTAGTGGGCACCGATCAACAGATTAATTAGCTGAGCAATGCGGTTACCTGCTAGAACTGGGTGAGAAACCTGCATGGTGTTCATAGGAGTACAAAGAACGCACATATTGATTCACAAACACATAATGAAGCTCCCAACTTTGTGCGTTTTCTCAGGTTGTTTGGTTATTGTTAAGAATGTAGCAAGCCACCCATGTAAAGTCATTATAAAGCTACAATATCATTTACTTCTGTAATTCTTATAAGGAAAATGTAGAGCAGGACTGTCACAGAGCAGGAGCGAGACGGTCAAATCCATTTGCAAGTTTTTATTAAAGAGTTTACGGGACAACTCACGGGGCAGAGTGAACAGGTGATGGTCAAATACACAGAGAACAGAGCAATGCAGGCTAGACTGAATCGTAGTCGGGAGGCAGGCAGAAGTCGGCAGCGGGGAGTCAGAATAACAACACAACTGGAACAGACCACTTACAAAGACAAGATTGGCCACATGCAATGATCAGCAGGGAATGACTGGAGAACCGGAGTATTTATACACAGGACTAACAAAACAGAGGGGAGGAGAACATATCAGTTGCCATGGAGACACATGAGAAGGGCGGAGAACATATTGGTTACCAAAGCAACACATGAGGTGGGTGGAGACAGAGTACACAGGGAACAGATCATACATGGAGTGGAAAAACACAGACACAGTACTTGGGGGGCTTGAGTGCCATCTAATATGGACTGGCACATCCAGCTGGTCATAACAAGGACTCACAGGAAGCAGATTAGATTGGCCGTTACAAACTAAAATTGAGCCAGATGGAATGCTAGATCAATTTTAAGCTCACAAAAGAAGGAACAATAGCGCCATGCTAACGTAAACAATGACCATGGGCGACGATTCATAACATCTGGCTTTGTTGGTTGAAAACATACAAGTGCCAAAAATGTCAGACAACAGTTGTAGGGTCTTGGTCAGTAGCTCTTGCCAGATCAACTTTGTGAAAAGGTGAAGAGCTAAATGCATAGAAGCTAGCTTAATAGGCTATTTAGGAAGTATTTTACTCAACGTAATACTAGCCTGATTTCATATACTTGTGAACATTATTGTCATGGTGAAGCAAATGCTGGAAATAATTTTCCTCAGCTAGTTAGCTAAGCTAACCTCCTAGCATGTTTATACCTAGCTATAAACTCACTGCATTGGGTTTGCTTTCATCACTGCAAACATAAGAACATACAATAGAAGACACTGTACGCCTTTAATGTTATCATTTTAATGCACTAAATCCAAACTATACTCCAGTTTTTGATGCAAACGATTGGTGTGTCTACACAGCTATATCCATAACCTTTCAAATTAAATGTCATTTGATAATGTACATAAACATAGGCACTTTACACTAGAAAGTTTCATTCCTTGTTAAGTTTATGTGCTATTTCCCTGCTGAATAAAAACAGCATATGCTTGTTAGGTATGTTTTGAAGCTGGGATGCTGATTTAAGCTGGTTTTAGCAGGGCCGTTGCTGGTTTATACTGGAACAGACAGCTTAAGACCAGCAAAGGACCAGCTTAAACAAGCATCCCAGCTTCAAAACATACCTGACAAGTATAAGCTGTTTATTCAACACGCTAAAAGAAAAAAAAACTTTATTTTGACGTTGTATAAAAATTAGCACAATTTTAAACTTGTTGGTTTATCTCTTAACCACTTTACAAAGATTACCAATGCAGACAACTGTTATTGACATCGTTGTCAGTAGTTTGTTACTCTAAAATTGTTTGCAAAAATCTAGCTGTATGTATACAATACGCAAATATAATGTGTAATGTTATAGTTATGTCACGTGCACTACGTATAAGCTAAAAAGCAAAAACAAAACAAAGAATACATTGGGTTTTACCCAAGCGGCAACCTCCCCTCTTTATCGTGAAGCCAACACGGAATTGACTAAAACTGCAATTCATCGACTGGCCATTACAGGCTGGCTGCAAAAGGGAGTCTGTCCCGTAGCAGAAAAAAAGCATGTTTACATAGCCTGGTTCAAAAAAATTTTTATTATAAAAATAATTTTGCCCTTCATGGCAACTGTGAGAGGATTTTTTTAAACACCACACCACACCACACCACATCCATGTTTTTTACAGTCTATGGTTTTACCTTTCCCAAACATTTGTGCCTGCATTTTAGTATGTTTCGTGTTAGTGAGGCTTATTATAATATCTGTCTGCTTGTTCTGTTACTTTAGAAACCTTTATTGTCATTATTTTAATGGTTACCCTACAATTTTAGTCCTTATTTGACTTATTTGAACCCAAAAGTGATGATTTGCAAAGTTTAAACCAAGCTAGCTATAGCTTCCGTCAGTATTTAGCTGATGATTACACAGTCGCAAGCTGTTCTGATGAGCCCAGAGAGCTCACAGATTGCAGGAGTGAGTGTCCTTCATTCAAGATGCTGGTCTCATTTCACATAATCAACAAAAATACATATACTGTGAGATTTTAATGAACTAAAAAGAACGCTTCACAGGGGTCTGACTGAGAAACACAGTTTGACAGTGCACCTGCTACCGATTTTCCACATTATTTTACAATAAGTTTGTGATAATTATAACTTCGTTTTAAGTGATATGATGAAGCATTGAGTCATCAGTCTCTTTGTCTGTCATTATTTTCATACTTGATGAATGCTAACTTGTAACTATGAACTTGTGGAAGTACTGCCAAGCAGCCAATTATCACATTTTTGTAAGAAACTATTTAGTCAGTCAAGTTTCACAAGGAAGACATTGCAATAGCTGCGAACCATTAAAACTGTTTTGCCATCTAAGAGTCTAAAATATGGAATAAGATACAAAATAGAAGTTTGATGAGACATTTTTGCATCATTTTGCATCATTTTTTTGATTAATAACAGATAGAATGTTAGTAACCTGTTTAAAAACTTTGCCATCAGATCCAAAGATGGTTATGTTAAGATAATACTTTATTATGCTTCCGAAATATCAAGTTTTATTCATTCAATGAATTACAGTATGTGAAGTTTTCACATTTTAAGTTGACTCGTAAACATTTATTGTTCCGATAAAAAATCATTAGCAAATATGGATTTAGATTGAAAAGCTGCACTGAACATCCTTTATATGAACAAGATTGACAATCTCCCCACAATGCTGTCAGAATTAGTAGTACTTGTGCCACAAAAAAACCATAAAAGCAGACATCCGGGTGACAGCAGGACACTTACGCCTCCAGTCGGTAGAAACCGTTGAAATTGCTCCTGCTGAGTGGATTTATGGGACAATAAATGGCCTCCACGTCCATCATCCAGGTAAACTTCTAGAACTAGGACAGACAACATTATTAGCCATTATTATCCTACTGAGTGCTATTTCAGACCTAATAGTCCTCTCAGCATGGGTTTTACAGACATTCATAAATGACTACTCAATATAGGCTACTCGAAGGGAAATGCCTGTAAAGTCAATCCCACTGATGTTCACAGAATAGTCAAGCTGGAAATAGACCTCATGGTTTACTGTAAATGTGATCTACTATGTATAATGATGCTATGTTTATGCACAGCTCTCAGCTTGAAAGTATTTAGACACTTTCTGGTTGCTATTGTATGTAGTAAGCGTGATTGCTTCCTACATCCACTAAAAGTCACCTTTTGGCTAAATGTAATTGTGTAATTGCTAAGTTAGCTCTTGCAACTCAGATTGATATTTTTCTTACATTTTAAGTGCCCCTGTATATGCCCCTGAATTGTTGAAGATTTATGTCAGTATTGGTCATTACATGACACATCAGGCAATAACACTGAAGATCAAAATGCGAATTTTGACGAAGACTGGCTTTAGCGTCTATCACACTTAATTGTCTCCTCAAAGCCGTGCGCTCAGCAGGGGGGAAATAGGGGAGCGTGAAACACTCTCTGTTCTCACGCTGGAATATATATAGAGATACTGTAAACCTGAAGCTACACGAACACAGGTTTAAAGAACTTTTGTTAACAATGTGAAATGGTAACATTTCAGTCTGTTTTACTGAAGCCAGTTTGCCGTGAGTTTGTAATATCCGAGATAGAGCGGCTGTTGTTCGTAACAGTCGCGCAGGAATCAAACTGTGCCCTTTCATTTAGAAAAGGTGTGGAGGAGATTGAAAGCATTGTGTCGTTAACATGTTTTTCTGCCTTTGAGTTTATAGCGGTTCAGAATGGTGAGGAAATCTGAGCTTTTGGATTCAAGCGATTGCATCATATTGTAATGGAAATTTTGCTGGCCTTCAGGGTTCAGAATCCCACAGGCTGACTAAATTAATTCATGTCATGTTGGATTTCAGAAACATTACTGTTACAGCTGTCAGTGTAAAATTTTGATGAATTAGCATGAAAATAATGTCTGACAAATTAACGCCATTAATTTTGCTCTTGTTTTAGCAATAGTTTTAGCAATTCTAGTGTAATTTAAGCAACTCAATTCTGAAGAAGGTTTGAAGGTAACTTGTTTTGCCAAACCCCACCGGACATATTTTTGCACTCTTTCATGGAATAATTTCTAGTTCACTGCAAAAGTGCATTAATTACAGTGTAATTACAAAAAAAGCAAAAAAAATAAAAAATTCACTCATCTTTGTAACTTTAACAGCCATTGAAAAATTGAAAGTGAAAATTATTTCTAGAATATATATATGTATATTTATATAATGTATTGTTTTCCAATAAAAAGTTTCTACAACATTCAAACTTCCTTGAGAAGCAAAACTGCACAAGAACTTGTGACACTTTAATTTTCTTGTGGTAGGTATGAATGATTCTGTTGCATTCTATTATCCTTCATCTGTTTATTTTCAACATATGTTGTGTGACCGGACTCTGGATATACTGACAAACTTCAACAATTTACAGTAATAGATTGCTGTGTACTAAAGGTCAGTTATATGCCGATGTTCAGTGATATGGAAATAAAACAATCAATATATTCTTCTAAAGCTGCATTTTTAGTATGTCTATGTACAGTAATTATGTACTCATCACAATGATGTAATATATTTTAGTTGAAGTAATTTGAGCGTGTCATATCAGATCAATTTTGAATCAATTAAAAGCCAGCATTTCTGTGTAAATAATCTGACTTCAGTGGTTTAGTCTAGACTCCAGCCAACCTTTTTCAAAGCTGGACCCTTGTTAAAAAAAAAAAAAAAAAAAAAAAAAAAACTCTGTTAGGCCTTGAGTGGCATGGATTCTGATTGCTTCCACTTCATACAACCAATTCTGATGGTGGTAAATCCCACACCATGATTGCCGCCAACACCTCACATCAGTCCTTGAGCATCCCTAGTGAACTCCTGCTCCGTAAAGACATGTGGACAACCAGAGGAATGGAGCTGACTGCCGCATCTGCATCCACCTAAGAAGGTTTGAAATTACTTCACTAGGCAGCAAGGTCATAGTAAAAGTTCTACATCTTCTGAAGAGAATTCATTGATTTTATCTACCTCCAAAACTACTGTTAAATTCATATTCTGCTTTTTACAGTCCGAGCAACTCATCATAGATTAACTCAAGTATATCCCAAATTATTTCCAGCTGAATACGTATTTAGTTTCAATATGTCACATTACCAAGGTTAAACGCATTACGAAAGCCATTTCATGTCTTTTGAATGTGAGGCCTTTCCCGCTTTCCCTCATCGAAATCAGTTCAAACAGCTGCAGAGACATCCAGAAATGAAACATAATGGTAATTAAGCTCTTCACAAAACGAGCCCAGCGTGTTTAGTTAATCTTTTATTTTGCGAGCGGTTAAGCGAATCCGCAGCTTGAATCCCTTGGCTGCTCTTGTCGGGACAGAATTACAAAACCGGTCCCTCATGAGGCTTCCATTTTCTCATTTTCTCTCCCATCTCTCGTTTTTATTTCTCATGCTATTGTTTGGTTTCATCATTACAGAAGGCGTGACGGGCCAGGGCTCAATTTCCCACATGTCCAAATGGTCTGTTATGGGTGGCCGTGGTGAGGTAATCAGAGAGGGACAGCACAATAGTGAGGTCATTAATCTGAGACGTTACTTGTGGATGGAGATTGATAAGCCATAAAACCCAAGATGGCGTCATGGCGCTGCAGATGGAGAGGGCTTGTGTTTATACGTAGCAGGGCAAAGCTTGTGTGCATTACAGAGAGGAAAAATGCAGCATTATGGTGCTGATGTAAGATAACATACAATTCTTATGGAATAAAAGGATTTTGATGTGCTGTCACAAACACTTTTCTGAGCATTTAGTATTTGCACTGTACTATGCACTAAAGAGTTGCTAGGGTGTTGCTATGTAGTTGTTAACGTGTTCAGAAGATTTTTTTAGAAAGTTGCTTTGTAGTTGTTAAAATGTTATGGATGGTTGGCAAGGTGTTGCTATGCAGTTGCTAATGGTTCTTACGCTGTGTCCAAAACCGTATACTACTTGAGTAGGTCCTACATTTGAATTTGAATGCACTGCCCGACCGTTAAAAACAGTACGTTCCATATAATATGAATGAGGGTAGTATGAATGGAATTCGGACGTACTACACCTGCTATTGTCACGTTCTATGTCTGTTTATGTCTCCTTTGTTGCTTTATTATTAAAAGACTTTGTTTTTTCTACCCAACGACTCCTGCACTCTTCCTTCACCAGCACCGAACGTGACAGCTATGTTGAGGTTGTCATATGTCATGCATTGTCACAAAAGCGCAAAAGCTTAATGTGCTCAGTAACAACCTTTTAAAGCCGATTTATGAAATCCTCCATTGATTTACAATGTTTCAACTTTTAATAAGTCAGCCGCTTACTTGAATTATATGCTGATAAGTGCAATTTAACCACAATGAACAATGAACGTTTTTCTCTGAGGTAACGTTACTTACACTTAAAAAGAGTCACGTCTCCGGTATCAGCCCTTTTTCGAATATGACGCTTCGACTTCCGTGGCCTCATGGGACAGTAAAGTGTCCATCGTATGCATACTGCCAAATTCGGGCGGAAGCAGTAGGGCATCTGCGTACTTCCTGGCCACTGTTTTTCGAATACTATGCTAATCGCCTCGCATACTGTTTTTCACATACTATATAGTAGGGAAGTAGGCACAGCGTTAGTATTTTTTTGGTGCGGCGTGGTTTTACTGTTCCTAAGGTGTTTTGGGTGGTTGCTAGGGTGTTGCTATGCAGTTTTGATTCTATTCTAAGTGTCACATATTTACTAATGTAGTTGTTGTTTGCAGTGATGGGCAGTAGCTAGTAGGCGCTACTAGTATAACTACACTTCTCAGTAGCTTGTTGGTAGCGTCGCTATTTTCCCAATCTAATAGCTTTTCAGTAGCGAAGCTATTTTATTGATTAAGTAGCGCGGTAGCGTCCACACAAGCTAACGTTACATTTTCCCAAGCATTTCTGGTGCTTAAGCACAAATCGGAAATGCAAACGCTACGGATCACTGATCCTAGATCAGTATATAACGCCACCACCATACATGGGCCAATGCGGCAATTATGCGTGCCTATCTGTTTGAATGACATTTTTATTACTAAGGTAGCATTGATTTAAGGTTGGTTCAATAAAAAACAAAATAGCTTAGATGTATATAAACTACTTGCTGTAGCTTAGCTTGCTACATTTCTCAGGGTAGTAGCTATAGTGTAGTTAAGCTACATTTAGTGTAGAGTCACTACATTTTCTAAGTAGCTTGCCCAACACTCGTTGTTTGTTGCCGTGTGATTCCTATAGTGTTGTGGATAGCTGCTATGCAGTTTTCATTGTGTTGTCAAAGTCAATGTTTCACTAGTGCGTTTTTGTTTGAAAAAGTCATTTTTAAATGTAATTGATTCTTGTCTACACTGGTATTTTCACTGAGTTTCAGAAGCAATCTCCATCCACACTACACAACCATAAACACATGTCACATAACCATTCATTCACACTGGTCTTGCTTTTAAACATGTCAACAGCAAGCATAATGTTATTGTTTACACAGTCATCAAGGATATGCAGAGCAAACGCGGGCATCCACACCATGGTTTTCATAAGTCCCCATTTTGGTCTGTTCACAATGAAACGCAACCCCAGAGTTTTCAAACTATAACGAGTCTGCAGTGTTTTCCAAAGTCTTCCTTGAAAAGTGTAAACAACAGATGTAACTGCAGCAACAGGTATGCATTCTAAAACAAAACACACTAGTGTAAATGTAACCTACTTTCCCCACTTACACCATTGCGTTTTTGTTTAAAAACATTGTTTTAAAGTCAAATCAAGTCACCTCTATTTATTTAGTGCATTTAACAATACAGATTGTGTCAAAGCACTTAACAGTCTCAAACAGGAGCACAGAGTGTCAATATAGTATAATGTCAAGATATAACACTTAGTATGGTTCCTATACATAATATTGTGGGTGGTTTCTAAGGTGTTGCTATGCAGTTGTTAATGTGTTCTGAATATTTTTGGAACACTATTATGTTGTTCCTATGTTGTGGGTGGTTTACAAGTCGTTGCTATGCATTGATGCAAAAGTGTTCTGTGTGTTTTAGTGCATTACTGTTACGAACGGCGGCTCGCTGAGAGCTCGCGCTCTCGCTTCCTTTCGAACTAGGCACGGCAGGCAGGCAGAACACGGAGACAAGAATACTATTAAACTGTAATTTAATAAATCAAAAGAAACAAAAGGAAAACGCGGAGAGCTTCGCAGAGCTCACGCGGACCCTGAACGAAACTTTAACAGACCATCACATGAACTCAAAAGGACACGACTTAAATACACCACACTAATGACAAAAACTCACAGCACCTGGGGAGACAATTACACACTAAGGACCGGGGCGGGGTTACAGAATGACAGGAGCACATGAGGGAGACTGAATGAAAACAAAAACACAGATCACAAGGACATGGAACGCCTGGGGGGCGTGACATATATAATCAGCTTTGTTCTTTATTTCCTTTTTCTTGGCCTGACAGGCTGCACAATGCATGTCATAACGGAGATAGGAATTTGAACAGTGCTAGAACGTATAAATATGTTAGAAAGTAATCATGACATTTCTACTTACCCAATTCCTGATGTCAACTGTCATGGAAGGCCAATAAAATCGTTTGCTGATTGCATCTGTGGTTTTTACAATGCCACAGTCGGCACCAATTGCATTTGTATGGAATTGAGCAAACACCTCTTTGGTCTCCGCTTTATTTAAAACTTTGGATGAACCACCCTGTCCATGTCTTCTTATATAGTATAATGTTTCATCTAAAAGTAGTAAATTTGGTTCATTAAGCGATCTTAGACCACAAGACTGACCCAGCCAAGGAAGTCAAAGTGCTGTCACCAATGACGCCCAAGTTCTTTGCTTTTCTTAAAAGCACATATTTTTTGTTTTTTGACAGCTCATCAGGTAATGCTCCATATTTCTTTAAATGGAACAACAACTGAAGAACTGAAGTTTCATCCATTGCTTCAATTCAATAGAAATTTGAAGTAGAGGGCCGGCTTATATTCAACTCAACACCACAGTGTCACGAATCGAGGCAGGGAATGTTCGAGTTCACATGCTAAAAGGTTTTTATTAAGCTCAGGGTCAAGACAAACAGGATCTAAAATACCGGCAGACAGAATCAACGTAGGCAAAGACAAAAGAGTAAACATACACAAGGCAAAGGTCGATTACCAGATAAACAGTGTCCTGAGGAAGAAGCTAATGCGTAGATCCGGGAAGAGGCAAAAGGTTGGCAACGGGTAATCCAGACAGCGAGACAATAGAAAACAAAACACGAGAGAAAAACCAGAACCGGGTGACGATATACATCTAAACAATGAACCGTGAAGATAGACAAAAAGACTGGTTTATATAAGGATGGCACTGATTAAATGATTGAACCAAACTAGCAACAGGTGTGAGGAGAGGTGCATGTTGGGAAATGGAGTCCAGGAATGAAAACATACACAAAACACAAAGTACATGGAAAGCTGGGTGGTGGAGTGCCATCCAGTGGCCTGAGCTGGCACCTCCAGTTGACTGTGACAGAGCCCCCCATCTAAGGAGCGGCTTCCAGACGCTCCTGACTTAGGAGCTAGAGGGAACGCCCGCCAGGGCGGGGCCGATGGCGGAGAAGTCTACTTGAGCGAACCAGACGTGGAAAACGCACTCCAAGGCGGCGCAGATGGAGGTAAAGCCCATCTGGGCCCTGCAGGCAGTGATGATGCCCTCCTGAGCCGATCAAACAGTTCGTTAGCTCTCCAAGGCGGATCCAACGACGGAGAGAACCACTTGGGCAGTGTGGACAGAGGAGAAACCCACCAGGACGGAGCAGGCGGTTGTGACCTCCCTCTGGGCGGAGCAGGTGGCGGAGACACCCAACAGGGCGGAGCAGATGGCGGAGATGCCCACCAGGGTGGACCAGACAGCGGAGACGCCCACTTGAGAGGATCAGACGGTGGAGACGCCCACTTGAGAGGACCAAACAGCGGAGACGCCCACCAGGGCGGACCAGGGAACCAGGCTGTACAAAAGAGCACGGACAGGTTAGTGGTCTGACCGGCCTGACAGGGAGTCCGTGCAGCCTTCAGCGGAACCCCTGGGAAATCCATGACTGCGGTCAACATTCCCAGGGGTCGTGCAGCCACTGATAGATCCTCCGTGATCGGGACCGACCGGACATAACCCGGTTCCTCAGACCATGATTCGGGGCTAGGACCCGACAGATGCGGACTGGGTACCGCGAGGATCTCTGACAGCTCACCCGCTGACGCAGGCGGGTCAGGCCACCAGGGGTCCGGATCACAGACGGGGTCTGGTGGATCCGGCCATCCTGGAACGGGATCACAGACTGGGTCTGGCGGATCCGGCCATTCGGTTCCAGGATCACTGACAGCGTCTGGCGGATCCGGCCTCTCAGGTTCAGGATCACAGACAGTGTCTGGCGGATCCGGCCAAACCATACCCAAATCGCAGACCAACTTTTCGGAACACGGCTCCTCGTGCCGTGCTACGGGGTTGAGACCCGTTACATGCAGGGTAGGAATCACGAGGACCTTCAGCAGCTCGTCAGGCTGCGTAATCGAGACAAGCTGGACATGACACAACCCCTCGTATCGTGCTACAGGGCTGGCACCCGATACTGACTGATTTAACACAATGAGGGCCTTTTGTAGCTTCTCAGGCTGCATAACCGGGATCGACTGGGCTGAGCACGGTCCCTCGTACTGTGCGACGTGAATCATGAGGGCCTTCGACAGCTCGTCGGGCTGGATGACTGGACCAGACTGGGCTTAGCACGGAAATCATGAGGGCCTTCGGTGTGTTTGACAGCTCCTCTAGCTGTCTTACAGCACCTGACTGAGCATCACTCAGCCCCTCGTGCTGAGTGATGGGAACGGCGCCCTCTGGGTGTGACTCAGAAACCACCGACGTGATAGACAGCTCCCTGAGCTGTGAACCAATTGGGCTTGGTACAGCACCCCTGGCTGTGTTACTGTAGCTGACCAGACAGGAAACAGACTCTTGGGCTTAGAAATCGGGACCAGAAGAGCTTTACATGGCTGTACGGGGTCTGGAAGCAGCAGGCTGGGTAGATCCTCCTCCCGATTGACCGCCGTTTCGTGCTGTGTCTCACGATCGGCCGGCATTCTGCGCGAGAATGGCACTCGCCTTATTGCCATGCGAGAGCCGAGCCATGGATTGGAATTGACGCTGGCGTGGTGAAATGAGACCCACAGAACTCCAAGACAAAGTCAATGAGGTTGGCCAGCGGCCAATCGGGATCCTCCACAGGCAGATCACACAGTGATCCAGACCGGACAAGAAATATCCTTTTAGTGCTTCCTCATCACCAATGACTAAATTGGATTCGGCGATGAAGTCCCGTGTATATGTGTCAATATGACGTCCATCCTGAGACACAGAACACAGTAATGTCTATGACGCGAAATCTAAATCCTGCCGGCGAGGATTTATTCACTTTTTATTTATTGCAATTATTCCATATCTAACACTTTAATTTACATTGAATCCCCAAAGCAATTACAGAAAGAATGAACGAATGAATATAAGCAAAACTTTGTTTAACACTTATAAATCCCTTGCAACATTAAAAACCTTATTCCACAGGTCTACAGGGGTAACTTTATAAAATTGTAAATAGTAGACAACTTAAATTACTTGGTATAATGCTCAAAGTAGACTAGTGTATAGTTTCAGTATGACCCAGTGTAATTGTTGTTAAAAACTGACAAGAAAGAACACAAAACAATAACCAAGATCATTTCAATATGTTTATTTAAACATGCACATTAGCTATGCTAACGTTTAGTGTTTTGAATCCCTTTCTTTACACAGCAAAACGATTGACCAATGTAAAATCAGAATAAAATAAGCACATGCTAAACCTTTTCTAAGCGATTACAAAAAATACAAACCTTCAGCTTTATTACTTCAGATGAAAAAAAAATCCACCAAACAGCAGATTCCATTCCATTCGTTGTTTGCGGTTCTACAAAGCCACGCCCATAGCGAAGCGAACATATGCATATTCATATAAACCACAGGAACTGAATATGACACAACACCGGTTAAAGTTATTTGTGCTGAATACTCCTGTATTTTTGTTTTGTTGGTTCAAATGAACTCAAAACGTGGTGCATGCCGTCACTTATTTTTGCGTGGACATTTGGCTGATTCATTGGATGCCATCGTGCATTCTCCGTGTTCTCTGGCTGATCTCCGTTGAACAGGATTGTGGCCTCGTCGGATCTAGCTGTGGTCTTTAGAGATTGCGGGGGCAATCGTTAGGGATCAGAGAGTAAAAGAACATTACGCTGCCTATCCGGACACCTTTCAGCGCTTCGTTCTCAACCCAAGGGTGGTGATGTGTATTGTTTTATTAATTTTTCATTGAACACTGGTAAGCAAGTCATCTTTTCTTTTCAATGAGTATAAAGAGTGAACTGTGCTTTAAAGAGACTTTCATATGTGGAACTGTGATCTGTGAATTTCCTCACAAAGAGATTATTAACTATTATTAACTATTAACATTCTGACTTGTGAATGGACTGAGTATCATATTTCCTGAATTTTTGAAGTACGTTTTTCAGAGTTGATGTGAACTGATTTGATTCAAACTGATTGTGAATGCAAAATTTTCAGTTTGGCAAAAAAAAAAAGGAAACACTGATCATTGTTTAAGGTTTAAGTGAAACTGTCATGTTGGAGCCGCCGAAGAAAGCTCTTCAGCGGAGATAAGAGCACGGAGAACAGGATTTCTTCAAAAAGTGAACATTTATTAAATAAAGAACAGAGCTGAACAAGCACAGCATGAACGCAGCCACAAATACACAACATGAATGATCGACGTTTGAACAAGACATGGGGAGTGAATTTATACAGAGACTGATTAGACACACCTGGACAAAACACGGCTGGCAGAGAGTGAACGCTAATGACGTGGGCGGAGTTACAAATGAGAGACATGAGGAAGCTGACATGTAAATAAACAAACACACAGAATCACATGGCACAAGATACACAAGATACGCTGGAGTGTCATCCAGTGACCAGGGGCCTCATGTACAAAGACTTGCGTAGAATTATTATTAAAACATTGCGTACGGACAAACCTGGAAATGTGCGTACGCACAAAAAAATTCAGATGTATGAAACACTGCGTACATGGAATCCCACGCACATTCTGTTTGTACATCCGAATTAACGTGAAATTGAGCGCACGTGCATGAGCGCTAAACCCCTCCCTGCCTCCTCCCCCGTATAAATATGTTAATGACTCCACTTTGGCAAAACCAAAGGAAAAAAAATGACAAAAGCAAGTAAGAAGAGAAACTTTACAGAAAGTGAATTGGAGGTGCTCCTATCGGAGGTTGACCGGAGAAAAGCGGTGTTGTTTGCAAGTTTTTCATCCGGAATTAGTAACAAACGAAAAAAAATAGAGTGGGAGAGTTTAGCTAATGTGGTTAATGCTGTGGGGTCTGAACATCGCACTGTGCCGGAATTGAAAAAGAAATGGTCTGATGTAAAGCTGCAGGTTAAGAGTACAATAGCGGCACACCGTCAAAGTGTGGTCCAAAAAGGGGGAACAGGGGATGCTGAATTAACACCCTTTGAGGAGAGAGTTGCCTCAATTGTGGGGCGAAACTTTACTGTCTGGAGGAGACACGGATGCATTGGAGGAACCCCATGAAGGTAACTTCTCGTTTTATGTCTTAACCTAGTTAAACATCAGTTCGCATTCAAATGTCCAATAAATGCAATGTAGCGGTAGGATAATTTGATTTATATCTGTTGCATTTATAAATATGCATGTACCCATAACAAATGGACTGAAATATCAGTTAATGTGCTTATTTTTTTATTACACTTAGATGGTGCAACAACATCCACTGACACACACTCAGAGTCCGTCCCTCCTGAGCAGCCAGGACCCAGTGTCTCCGGCATCTCCAGCGCTCCCCCCAGTGCTGAGGCCCGTCCGTCTGGCCGCGTCTTGACGCATGCTGTTCTTGAGTCACAAGAGCAAATTGTTAGGGCCATCGGAGAAATTAACAGTCACCTGAAAAATGTATCTGATGCACTCACAGACATAAGCCAGTCATTAAAGGAATTGGTCAAAAAATAAACTGAGCCTCTGATTACCTTTTATATTAACGCAACCACACGTTGGCGGGCTTGAATGGCTTGTTGGTTGGGTTGTACACAAGCTGGTTCTGGGTCTGGGTCATCTGGCGGTGCCACTGCCTCATCAAGAGGTATGCCATGTGTGTGCGTGACATTGTGCAGCACACCACAGGCCAATACAATGCGGCACACTTTGTTAGGGCGGTATAGCAGCACCCCTCCGCTCCTATCAAGGCAGCGCCACCGGTATTTCAGCTGCCCAATCGCCCGCTCTACAACTGATCGAGTGCAAGAATGGACATCATTGTATCTGCGCTCTTGGTCAGTTTGTGGGTTGTTGAGGGGGGTTAACAGCCACGTCTTCAATGGATAACCGCGGTCTCCTGATATGCAGTTAAATAATTACGGTCAATAAGATAAAATCGAAAACTTAGCTGGAATAATATCTTAAAATACATTACTCATCAAGAAGCCACCCATCGCGCACCCTGCCACCTTGGAGCCTCATCCCAACCATGCTGTTTGTGAGGATGAATGAATCATGGGCTGACCCAGGCCACCTTGCCACAATATTTGTTAGGCGCATTTGCGCATCACATATTATTTGCACATTTATTGAATGGAAATGTTTCCGATTCACGTATGCAAATTCGTCTTCAGATGGCGCCTTTATAGCAATGTGTGTGCAGTCGATCGCTCCGATTACATTAGGAAAACCGGCGATCGCTGCAAATTGCGCTTTAATGTTTGGCTGGTCAACTTCATGGTATGGAAACTTTAGATACCTGTTAGACATGCGGATGATCCCGTCCCATACAGCTGGCATTGCACGGCTCAAAGATGACTGGCTTAACCCCGAGCGGTCTGCCAGTTCCCTTTGGAAACAACCAGTTGCCAGGAAACCAAGCGTTGTCAGCACCTGTAAGGGAACGGGTAAT
>JAUMHG010000070.1:4454514-4478569 GCA_032359395.1 Enteromius anoplus
ATTACGTAATAAGTTACTGAAAATTGCAGTATCATTATACATTATTGACTACTTTATAAAACTGTATAAAATATTAAAATGCAGTATATTAATAATAGATATTTAATCAATCATACTTGATGTATTATTAAATTGTTACATAATTTTAAGGTCAAAAATATTATATAATAGTGTCGAATATTAAAATATTGCAAATAATTTACTATTATACTTATTTAATATAGTTATTTTATGTTTTATTTTATTTTATTATTCAAATATAATGCCATTATAAATGAGGAAATATTTTAAATAATTAATCATAATAATTACTTAAAAATATGTATACCATAAAATGATTTACATTGAAATACTAATTTTATTATTAAAATATTAGTATTGATATTTGATCAATATGTTACTATAAAATTATATATTAAAAAATAAAAACATCTCCAATTAATTTTGAGTAAAATAGTTTCTACTAATCTAAAATGTTAAAATAATATATTAATTATAAATTCAAAATAACACATAGTTTCTGTCATTAGTTTCTCTCGACCTAATAATATTTCGTAGACATACCAAAATATACTCTAGAACTATATCTTAAAAGAAATACACTTTGTTTTAATTTAAAAAATAATAATTGGCACTTTATTACGCCATTTAAACACCTGATATTTTTCTATCACAAAAAGTGGTTGCATCATGAGAGATATCTGCACGGTTGAGTGATGCAAGACCTCTGAAGTGAAAACGGCACCACCCCAGTAACCAAACACAAAATACACACACACACACACACACATCCTGCACTTCAGGTTTTATTTAATTTCAGGCCACATTTAGTGTGTAATGTAAAATAAGATTCCATTGCTCCATGAACATGTTAAATGATGAATGTGCTAGGACGCTGGCTTCCTGTCAGCATTGGTCTCCAGAGAAGTGTGTGCATGTGTGTGCTGTAATAATTAGGTTTGACTCCATGGTTTTGCTCTGGTTAGTCTCTGCAGGATTTCTCCTCCCACCAAGGACTTCACTCTCTCCCAAGCAGAAGCACACACTCATGAAAACTCTGAAAATAAATGATTATGTGCTCGCTGAAGCGCTGAAATAGCGTCCTGTTGGGGGGTCTCGTGTCCAATTACCAGAATAAATATAGCCAGAAACTATATGAATACTCCACGAAGTGCGCAAACATAAACATCGTCGATGTTTGGTTTTGTTGAATACATATTGCGTGTTCTGGATGGATTGTGATGGTTGACTGCAAAGTTAGTTTTGTAAATAAACCAAAGAATACTGAAACTTCTGCAATTCAGTGTTACTTGCAGTTTCTTTGTAACTAATTACGAAACTTACTGGCAATTTCTGAGTTGTTTCTACACCAATTTTCTTTTTAGATTCCACTGTATACTCCTTTTCTTGTCAACTTGATTAACCCATACTTGAATTAACTATGGATAATTTTTTTCCCAATTTTGTGTAATAATATCTTCAAACTGGTTCTCTGTATGTGATGATAATGCTGACCTTAAAGATAAACTGACTGTAGAAGACAACATATGCGAATTTTCAATATTTTCAGGGACAGAGAATGCAATTTGTATACTCCTGTTAGGGGGCGGAGTGATTTATAAAAAAAATCTGCACCATATGAATTATTTGATTAATTTTTTATTAATATTTTTGCTATTATATATTAATGTAAGCATTTATTAGTATAAAATATACACAATTTAAATAATTAATAGTGATACGTTACTCTCATGTTTTAATATAATCATTGTAAAATTATATTATAATTAGTATATATTAATATTAATTCAATATAAACATGTCAGTAACAGATTTATTTAATTAAAAAAATAAATAAATAAATAAATATAAATAATATTGACTAAATAATTGTAATGCTTAAACAAATAATGAAATTGCAATTTATTTTATCATATATATATATAAATTATTATTATTTTTTATTTATTTTTTGTTTGTGTAATTCGCGAAGAAAGCATGTTTTTTTTGTGCAACAGTTCAATTTGGCGAAAATATATTATTATATATCAGTAAAGGTCATTGCACATGGAGTCGAAAATTTGTCGAATTTTTTTCTGCACGTAAAAAAATATAAACCACCACGCGTTGTCAATTACGGTCACACACTGCCTCTGAAACTTTAGTTTGCTGAAAAAAAAAATTCTGATTAGGTGTGATTATTCGGCATTCTCACATGCCTAGTACTCATTTCGATAGGAAAGGACGAAGAATACGATACGATGATAAACGCCTTGAAATAATAGTAATTGCATTTAGATTTTGTGCAGCCCTACCTGATGTAAATTACAGTCTTAAGTGTAAAAACTGAACTTGTTTAGCTACAAAAGTTTGTAGTATATTTTATACAGTATAAGCAAAAAATTTGAACATATGATTGCTGGCAGATATACTTACTGCAACACTTTAATCATTAGCAGATCTCCTGAATCTGACTTTTAGCGGCCGAAAGCATGACTTTTGCAGCGTTGCAGTCCACATCTTATGACTGTTCTTTCTCCCTGAGGAATGGAACAAACCTAAAAAAGCCCAATCGTCATCAGTTTCCACAAGCACAATAGTGTTGCATTGTTTCATAATTAATGAGGACTCAGCACAAATTCAGTCCTGGTAATCCCCCTAAACGCGCCTGAAAGTCTCGCTGTCAGTCGGCGTGACTCCTGAGGTAAATCTTCACTGGCTTACGTGCCGGGGCTTTATGGACTGTTTGGTTTGGTTCGTGAAGATGGACGGGGGAGGCACAAGCAAGTCTTCGTTGTTATGTAGAGGGTTTGTTCAGAGAGAGGCCCGACCTGGAGCAAAACAACACAGTCGATTTACAGAGGACTTTGTTTAAGCCTCGGCTTATCCAGACCTCCCAATAGAAATGAAATCTGGCATCGTTTTCTTCTGCCTTTGGAGAGGCACGTTTGGGAACACAATTCGCTGGCCTTGAATTGTTTCTTTTTCAGTATTCATGTATGCAAATGAAATTCTGAGAGTAATTGAAACAACAATATGATGTGTTCTCCTTTGACTCGCTGTGCACCAGAAATAAAATGAGTGCATGCTTCTGCACTGTGGGACGACTCAGTGGCACAGGGTTGAATTTGGCTTGCAACCTTCTGTAACTGCATGTATTATTGCATATATTTTGATTGATTTATTGGTTGTTTTGTTTGTTTGTTCATTCATTCACTCGACTCATCCTCAGTCAAAAAGATTTCTCTCTCTCTCTCTGAGGAATATATTTGATAAAGAGGCTTGTAATGTCAGACTCATTTGCGGTAGCTGAACCTTGTCAGGTCGAATGACCTATTCACACAGAGACAATAAATGAAGTCGGTCATTTAATGGACTTCTGAAATTAACCTCTTATGGGCGCTTTGAAATATTATCTTCCACCCACACCCCCCTGCGCTTTACCTGAGTAAACCTTTTGTTTTAGAGTCAGTGGGGACGTATGGACTGCAGGGCAGTGGAGGGAGAAGTTGCTTTGTCCTCTGCAGAAGGTTCATTTATATACGAGGTGGTCATATTAACCAGGTGATGAGCTGTTGGCGGAAATCCCACTCGCCTTCCTCACCCAATTAGCTCGTCAGAGTAATATAAAACTCTTTCATATCATCATTGGAACTAATAATAAAATTTTATTACCGCAGGCCGTAATGTGCCACGTTATCTCAGTTATTGCCCCAATGCCACGTTTTGGAAATGTAATTATAATAATTCATTTGAAATGACAGGTGTTTTAACGCGGGGCGGAAGGATCGGTTTTATATGGATGTGGTAATGCCGCTCGGTTTGAATTAATTAGTTCAGCCAAACTCTGCGAGTTATCTGTATGAAGCTGTCTGAAGGACGGTGATTAAGGAGGAGCGCTTGAATTTAAACTCATGAGGTTTCCGCAGAGCTAACAATGTATCTAAGAGCATCTAAATTCCCTGGCCTCCAGCTTGAAGTGCTTTCCACTCATCTTCTGTGAGTTACGTGCCGCATTTGAGATAAGAGTTTTCATGTCTTGTGGGACACCCGAGAGTCGTGGATTACCAGTGTTTCATGTTGTCGATGGATGGTTTGAAACATCTCTCTGGCTGAATTTTACAGGGACGTTGCTATATGGAAATAGCGGGGTGTAGTTCCCCATTCCGGGTCCATCAACCATTCTTTTGGGGAAGTATTGAGTGCTGTTTTGAGTTGTGTTACTCGTCACACCCCTTCTAGAGGCAGTAAAACTCTGACACCTTTTCACACAATTTTTAAAAGCAAAAACGATATTAATATGATGGGATATTTGGAAACCAATGCTTTTGAACATTAGCATCACACATATCCAGGTTTTATAGATGGTAGGTTTGTTTCGGTAGCTCACGGACTACAGAGATATACTTGAGAGGCGAGGATCTCTGGTTTGAATCATGTATAACTACGGTTCAACAAAACAGATGAAATCTGTTTAAAAGGACAACCAATTTCCAATATGATAGAGCATTAGCTTTTAACAACAGTCCACAGGTATTTTAATTCTGAACCACCACAATACATACCTACAGTGGGTACGGAAAGTATTCAGACCCCCTTACATTTTTCACTCTTTGTTTTATTACTGCCATTTGCTAAAATCATTTAAGTTCTTTTTTTTTTCTTCTCAGTAATGTACACACAGCACCCCATATTGACAGAAAAACACAGAATTTTTGCTATTTTTGCAGATTTAATGAAAAAGAAAAATTTAAATATCACATGGTCCTAAGACACTCATATATTTAACCCAGATGCTTTCCATTTCTTCTGATCATCCTTAAGCTGGTTCTACACCTTCATTTGAGTCCAGCTGTGTTTGATTATACTGATTGGACTTGATTAGGACGGCCACACACATCTGTCTATATAAGACCTTACAGCTCACAATGCATGTCAGAGCAAATGAGAATCATGAGGTCAAAGGAACTGCCTGAAGAGCTCAGAGACAGAATTGTGGCAAGGCACAGATCTGGCCAAGGTTACAAAAAAATTTCTGCTGCACTTAAGGTTCCTAAGAGCACAGTGGCCTCCATAATCCTTAAATGGAAGACGTTTGGGACGAGCTGAAACCTTCCTAGAGCTGACCGTCCGGCCAAACTGAGCTAGCGGGGAATAGAGCCTTGGTAAGAGAGGTAAAGAAGAACCCAAAGATCACTGTGGCTGAGCTCCAGACATGCAGTCAGGAGATGGGAGAAAGTTGTAGAGAGTCAACCATCACTGCAGCTCTCCACCAGTCGGGGCTTTATGGCAGAGTGGCCTGGCTGAAGCCTCTCCTCAGTGCAAGACACATAAAAGCCTGCATGGAGTTTGCTAAAAAACACCTTAAGGACTCCAAGATGGTGAGAAATAAGATTCTCTGGTCTTAATTCTAAGCGGTATGTGTGGAGAAAACCAGGCACTGCTCATCACCTGTCCAATACAGTCCCAACAGTGAAGCATGGTGGTGGCAGCATCATGCTGTGGGGGTGTTTTTCAGTTGCAGGGACAGGACGACTGGTTGCAATCGAGGGAAAGATGTAGTACAGGGATATCTGGGATGAAAACCTTCTCCAGAGTGCTCAGGACATCAGGCTCGGCCAAAGTTTTATCTTCCAACAAGACAATGACCCTAAAAACACAGCTAAAATAATGAATGAATGGCTTCACAATGACTCTGTGACTGTTCTTGAATGGCCCAGCACATTTAACCATCCTACCTGACAGAACTGGAGAGGAATGGCAGAGGATTCCCAAATCCAGGTGCGAAAAACTTGTTGCATCTTTTCCATAAAGACTCATGGCTGTATTCGATCAAACGTGTGCTACTTAATACTGAGCAAAGGGTTCATGTGATATTTCATTTTTTCTTTTTTAATAAATCTAAAAAAAAAAGGCAATATTTTGTGGTTTTCTGTCAATATGGGGTGCTGTGTGTTAATTAATGTGGAAAAAAATAAATAAATGCAAATGATTTTAGGAAAAGGCTGCAATATAACAAAGAGTGAAAAATTTAAGGGGTCCGAACACTTTTCATACCCACTGTATATTAACAATAAAAAATGTGCTGGGGTTCACATATTGAACCTGTGTTTTAATGCCACTTAGTGGACATTTCTCTTTGAAACTGTGGTGAAATGTGCAGTAAGGCATGTAAAATCAGTGTTGCACAAAAAAAAAAAACTTATTTTATGAGAACTGGTTGATTATGTTGGATACATTGGAAATTGCAAGGTAATTTTTTTTTATTCAAGTCAATTGAAATTCTATTAACAGTTCTTGCAGTGCAAAACAGCACTAAATACTTTCATAAAAGAGCTAACATTGTGCCATTGGTGGGGGAAAAAGTGTGTTTTATTAAGTGCTGTTAATGTAACATTAATGTTAAAACATTGTGTTTTGTGGCTGATGTAATTACTAATGTTTGTGTTCTTTTTCTGATTGCAGCTCTGTTGACAGTTCTTGTAGTGCAAATCAACACTGAATACTTTCTTAAAAGTACTACATTTGCAGTAGTGACAGTAAAACTGAACCGGTAATTCAACCGAAAATGTATGCATTTATGATCTTTTTTTTTTTTTTTTTTACATTGAAACATTGCGTTTTTTGTAAACGAAAAGATGCGTAATTGCTAAAATTGCTAGCAAAATGTGTGTTCTACCACAATCTACGACTAGTTTTCTGGCTTCATCGATTAAGTTGGAGCTATGTATGTTTGTAGCTAGCTATTTATACAACATTGCATATTGTTGAGTATGGAGGCCTGTTATCACCAAAAAATGCAAAAGCATTCATTCAACATGTACAAAGATATCACACACACACACACACGATTTGAAGCTGAGGTTGACAGATCCATGACTAAATAGCTTTATCACTGGAGTCTGTAAAAATAGACCCTAAAAAAGAAGATAGGGGGATACAGAGGGATTATGGGAAGGACACACTTGTCTTCAGTCTTTGGAGTGCCCCAGGTGCTGTTATCAGAAACCATGATTACATCCTTGTCAGACCTCTAGGTTTCTAATCCATCAATTGCACTTCCTCTGCCTCCTAATACCACCATTGACACATCCAACCATGCCAGTGACGGTCTCCTAGAGTTTAAAATGAGACCTTATTTTTTAGGTGCTCCTAGTGTTAGAAGAACCATAGGCCTCGAAGCACTTATCCAGAAAGAGAGGGCTGATGGAGCCGAGGGAGGTCAGTGCTGTAATTTTACGATTTCATTTTTTCCAGAAATGCACTTTCTCCAACTTCTGATGGCCTGAATTATGAATAAAATAAAAGCATAGGAAGGGTTTTTTTGAGGGTTGGACTAAATGGAACCGAGCCAAGTGGTATTGCTGACCTACTTCAGCATCTATTAAGTGTAGATGAAAAGAAATGGATATTTTAAAAGGGAATAAATCCTTCCACGAGTTTTTTTTTTTGTGGAAGGCTTTTAAAAGGCATGTCAAAGATGCTTACCTTCTTTTGAAGGGTTCGTCAAGCCTTTAAGTAACAGACATGAAAGGTCCTTCCAAGGCCTTCATCTTTCAACTTCCACAGTGTCTTTAAAAAAAAAATGTTGCACTGCATTCTTCTTAGTACAGTGACACCCTCGTGTCCTACGGTAAATTGTTGTGTAGAAATTAAAATATTATCAGCTACTCTGAGTTCCTTAGCCCTTTGGTCTCGTTTTGATATGCGTTTCATGCTTCTGTGATTATTTAGTCCAACTAATTATAGCTTGTTTTACATCTCTATGTTGTTTTGCATTTCTGTCACGTCAAGCGCAGATTAATAGCACTCATCGTCTCAGACAGAAGTTGAGGCAATCATGCATGGAAATTGAGTCTGTTTCCTCCCCCCAAAGCCAAACTGTTGCTCACCTTAAGAGAGCATAAATCATAACAGAAAAAAACCCCCACCTCTAATCCACAAAAAGGTGCAAAAATTGATCATTTTAGAAACCGCTACAGGAGTTTGCAAAAAGTTGTTGGAATCATGCTGACACAAAAAGTAATATATTCCCTTTTAGGATGGTATTTATTCATGTTCATCACCCAGCGGGTGTTTTAGTTTGTTTAATTGATGGAACCCCTGCTGCACCATATGCATGTGATTTTTAGTTCAAGGTGTCCTTTGATATGCTTTGATATCTTTCTTTTAGGACCCGGCAAATCAAACACTCCAACAGTGATAAAAGACGGTTTCATCCAGATATTAGGTCTATAAATTAGAGGCACATTTTAAATTGTTGTTGTTTCCAGCAGGGAGAGAAACCTTAGATTTATTCATTTTGTAAATGACATTTTTATCACCTTGTTTGCGGTATTGTGACTTTCAGTCTAAATAAATGTGCACACTGTGTACTAGCACTGATCCATAAAGCCTTATGCAGCTTTAAAGCTACAATAAATACCTTTTTGCGCCAAAGTAAATGATAGTGTATTTTACTGAAACATATTCAAGATAAAACAAATGGGAAAAAAGATTAGTGACAGCAGCTAAGGAAATGTTGTCTCAGAAATGCAGGAAGGCATTAAGTTCTGATAAAAGACTTTGGTGGTGTTTTTTTTGTTTTTGTTTTGGAGCAACATGCACAAGACGACCAGGGATGTGCATTAAGTAAATTAGGTACATTTTGATTTCCAGTTAGCTTTATGTTCTGTTAGCAGTGAGTTTTTTTTTTTTTTTTAAATAGTTGAAGTGAAGGTCATAGATGGAATAGATGGTTTCAGAAGATGACAGCACCTTGAAATGGCTGAAGATGCCTTATTGATTGTTGTAACCTCTGCTGGATTTCCCGTAATGGTCTTCCCTTGGTCCTATTCCTTCAGTTAAACTTAGTTGCGACAAGACTGAATGTTATAAAATGAACAAAGAACATTTTTCACACTTGACGCCTTCAGAATTCATCAGCATCTAGAAATAGCTTGACTTCTAAGCCAACAGTTTCTGACTTAACTTCTATATAAACAACAATGCGTAAACCCCTTCCAAGACAGATAAAAATAATCAACTTTAAAGATTTAATCTCATGCAGTACATTTGAGTTACATCTTGTCCCAGTTTGTCCCTTTAGCTATACCACACTAATCTCCAGATACAATCTCTCTGAAGAGTTTTGCCTTAATGATCCAATAATCTGATTGCAGTGTGTCTCATTATTCTCAGTGCATCAAGCATTTGTTCTGCCACACAAAGCTAATCAAGACTGTCCCTGTCCTTTTTGTTTTCCCAGCAGGAAAAAATGGAATACTGCCCGTGTTTGATTATCAGGTTTGGAGCAATGGTGAAATAGCATAACCAATGTAAGATGGCCGCCCATAGGATCAGAGTAACCAACAACAACAATGTGCTCCCTAGATGTAAGTCAGAGGGCACTCTTATTGACCTTGATGAAGGAGTGACTGAGGCGAGTCTCATAGATGTCAAAGGTCAGTATAGTGTACTGCAAGCACACTGCATTTGATTTGGTTGTGCCATATTCATTTAAAATCAGCAATATCTTATTACAATATGTTTGTTTCTGCAGTGCCTTCTCCCAGTGCCTTGCGTTTGGCCCCCTCAACATCGTTTGGAACTGCACGGGAAGTGGTCGCCATTAAGGATTACTCCCCATCCAGTTTTACCACTCTAAAGTTCTCCAAAGGGGATCATCTCTATGTGCTGGACACGTCTGGCGGAGAATGGTGGTACGCCCACAACAACCGAGAAATGGGGTACATCCCTTCGACGTATGTCCAGCCGATCAACTACAGGAACTCATCTCTGAGTGACAGTGGGATGATTGACAATCTTGGAGACTGCTCGGAGGAGGGAGCAAAAGAGCTGGACCTTCTGGGGGAGTGGACTGGGGTTTCGCTTAAGCCCTCCCTGCCTTATGACAACAACAACCCCTTCTCCATGCTTTCCTCAACTAACCCATTCCTTAATGGATCCATGGATGATGTTCTTGATCAGAACAGCAATGAGAAGGCGAACCAATGCAACAGCTTGGATTTGCTTTTCTTTGACTTGCCTTCAGCCCCCACCAGCAGCACAACAGGATACAGCAATAGTATCTTTGATGGAACATCCACCAGCGCTGATTTTGAAGCTTTGTCGATGCTTCGCAAGGACAATCCTTTTTTTCGAAGCAAAAGATCTTACAGTTTATCAGAGTTATCTATTTTACAATCTCAGTCAAATCCTCCATTGCCTTCATCAGGGTTTTTTACAGGGCTTAAAGCTCCCTCGCCGGAGCAATTTCAGAACAGAGAGGACTTTAGGACAGCATGGCTAAACCACCGAAAGTTGGCACGATCTTGCCATGACCTTGAGTCTCTTGGGCAGAACCCAGGCTGGGGTCAAACACAACCAGTAGAGACCAACATTGTCTGCAAATTGGACAGCTGTGGAGGAGCAGTCCAGCTACCAGATACGAATATCAGTATTCATGTTCCTGAAGGCCATGTTGCAGTGGGAGACACTCAGCAAATCTCAATGAAGGCTCTACTAGATCCTCCCTTGGAGCTAAACAATGACAGATGCTCAACAGTCAGCCCAGTGGTTGAAATCAAACTGAGCAACATGGAGATAAAGTCATTCATTACCTTAGAGATGAAGGTATCCGTTGCAACTAGAACTGAAAGCCAAATGGCAGAGGTTTTGTGTGTAAGAAGTGATTGCAAAGAGGGTCCATACTCTCCTGTTCCACATGCTTACATTTATGGTGATACAATTCAGGTTCAGCTGGACAACTTGGAGCCCTGCATGTATGTAGCAGTTATTGTCCAGTCCCAACATATTTCCTTCAATTCAACTGTTTGGGATCATATGATGAAGAAAGTTACACTGGGTCTCTATGGGCCAAAACACATTCATCCTTCTTTTAAGACTGTGGTGGCCATTTTTGGCCATGACTGTGCCCCCAAGACTCTTCTAGTTAGTGAAGTTGGAAAACAAGCGAAGTCTGCCCCTCCTGTTGCCCTACAGCTGTGGGGAAAGCACCAATTTATCCTTGCCAGACCACAGGACTTAAAGATAGGCATGTACTCCAACATGTCAAATTATGAGGTCAAGGCAAATGAACAGGCTAGGGTTGTTCGTGGGTTTCAGATCAAATTAGGCAAGGTGAGTCGGCTCATCTACATGATTACGTCTCGGAATGCAGATGAGATTTCTGACTTCACGTTACGTGTCCAAGTAAAAGATGATCAGGATTGCATTCTTGCACAATTTTGTGTTCAGACACCACAGCCGCCGCCTAAAACCGGGATACGGAATAGCGGCCAGAGGCGATTCCTAAAGAAAAAGGAAGTTGATAAAATAATTTTGTCTCCTCTGGCCATCACCACCAAATACCCACAGTTTCAAGAGCGCTGCATTACCAACTTGAAATTTGGTAAACTGATCAAAACTGTTATCAGGCAGACCAAGAATCAATACTTGCTGGAATATAAAAAAGGTGATATTATTGCCCTACTCAGTGAGGAGAAGATCAAACTCAAAGGACAACTATGGACCAAAGAGTGGTACATTGGATACTATCAGGGAAAGATTGGGCTTGTACATGTAAAAAATGTCCTTGTCTTGGGAAAGGTCAAGCCTATTTACTTTTGTGGGCCAGATCTTACAACCACAATGCTGATGGAACAAATCCTGAAGCCCTGCAAGTTTCTCACTTACATTTACGCCTCTGTGAGGACAATACTTATGGAAAATCTGGGAAACTGGCGAGCATTTGCTGATGCTCTGGGCTATGTGAATCTCCCTTTGACATATTTTTGCAGAGCAGAGCTGGATAGTGAACCAGAGAGGGTTGCATCAGTGCTGGAGAAACTAAAGGAAGATTGCCTCAATGTGGAGACCAAGGAGAAAAAATCTTTTCAGAAGGAACTTATGACGGTAAGCTTCTGTGCGTGTTGGTTTGTCTGAACTGCATAGTTTAGAAACTGTCGTGCATGTGTTTGCTTTTTGAATGCAGTGGATGTCCCTGTCCTAAATGGATAACTATTAGAAATTTGTCCGCAAAGTATTTGATTTTAACCCGTTTTTATAAAGTCCTGCTTATCTGCGTTTTCTCTTATTAATGCTTGGGGCTAATTCTGATGAGAGTGCACGTAGCTTCTCTCTGCAGCCTTTCTTATCTGTACAGCTGTGGAAACCTGCAAGTACAGCAGCCAGAACCCTGCTTTGCTCACTCGAATTCTGACTGAAAGAAAGATTGCGCTTGTATTAGTTTTTTATCACCGGGCACAGGATGTCCGGGGCCTGTAATGTACAAGCTGCCTCTGTTTAATCTACAAAATGTCCAGCAAAATAAACTCTTTGGAGTCTTTAAAGAATTAGCTCATCTAAAAATGAAAATCCTGTCTTTTTTTCCTCGCCACTTTTGCTCATGTCATTTCAAATCTTTATGGCTTTCCTAAACGTGAATTAAAATTTTGCCCTGGCCCTTACAAAATGGCTTTGCATGACTGCATATGGAAATCTTTCTTTGATTTGAAAGTACTGAGCCCTTCACCTTTGTTATACTGAATAGAAGCTACACTTCATTGGAATGACATCAATGGGTGATTTTTGGGTAATCTATTGGGTAACACTATTGTTGACAGAAACACAATATTGGAAAAGAACACTGAATAGAGGAAAAGCACTGCAGGGAATATTGACAGTGTAGCTATTTCTACCTTACATACTCTTACTACTAGCATTGACCGATATCACATTTATAAGTAACCAGGTTAGCGCCCCACTTCTGTCAGCTCAGGGCTTGCAGATCTGGGAAGACGGTGCATGTAGAGAGATATGTGTTATCGCTTGTTCAGGCTGGACAGCGCAAGAGAGAAAAGATAAAGTAATTCCGGTTTTATCTGTAGCAAAACGTTAGCTTTAGCATCTTATCTTGGATAAACAATACAAATGCCATTTTTTGCTACATTGCTGGGGATTCTGACTATTGCCTGACCTCAGTGCTAAAGTGATATATCCCTGACTTGAGTTGTCGTTTTATCTTTCCTTTCGCAACAGGCAGAGCTTTTGTTCAGTTTAAATTATTCAAGACTTGAGTGGGTGGTTAGCGTCTGTTACAGCGCATAACACCTTAGCCATCGTTCTCATCTCTTTCAAAGTGTTTCTGTATATTTCTCCTTGCTGAGAGGGAGCTTCATCATTGTTTCCCCTCCGTGCTTCAAATGGTGGCACATTCATCAAGTAGAGATGAAGCTATTATTCCCAAGGCCTGACGTCATAGGATAGCCACTTGTCTTTTGTGGGAGTGAATCGATTTTGAAATTGCAGCCTGTAGTCCCCTGATGGACACCGGCCTTTCCTTGCCTCGCTCTTGCTATTATTTAGCGATTTGTCTTTTTGAGTTGGGCAATTACGCCCAATGCTTCTCAGCCTGGTGACATTTTGAGTTGTGCAGACAATGAGATGGAAGAAATTTTGCTCAGCGTTAAGTCTGACAGGCCGGCTATTAAGCTTAGCATGGCAATTTATAGGTCTTTCAAGCTAATACCCATCTGTATTGTGATTTAACAATTCTGTATGCTGCCTCAGTATCCTCATGTACAGTTAGCATTCCACACCCGCAAATGCGCTTAGCCTAAATCCATAAATATATGACTTTTCCTATTAAGCCAAGTTTTATCAAGTCATAAATGGCAGCTTGCCACCTTTACTCAGCAAGTGGTGCATTTTCAAAGTTAGGAGGTTCACTAGGCATTCTGGAAGCTTCCAAAGACTGAAAGAGCTCGGCAGCTGCCTCAGCCATATCTAAACACTTCTAAAATAAAACCAAACAGCACGGGGGCACTCCAAGGCTATCAGGCTATTAAAGAAAACACGCTAAACTGAGCCATTTTAATGTGCTTGGTTTAAATATTTGCAGTAGAAAGAACTGGGGTTATCGCCAGCTAACAGTGAGACACTTTTTTGGGGGGGGTTGGTGCAGCTTCTTTTGTGTAAATGTCACTATAGTTGCATAGCCAGTGCTTTTTGTTGGTAAATAGCGTATTTATAGTTAGCTCTGTAATCTATAGATATTTCTAGAATCTTTTAGCTGTATTGTATCTCAATTTGCTGAAAGAAAGCTGACAGTTTCGTCTCTTCGTCTGGCCGTCTCTGCCCCTAAGGGTTAAATAATGCATTTATAACCGATTTTGCCTGAGGACTGTCTGAGCCCTGACGTTTTTCTCAAATAGCCATGGTGTGGTGGGACACATTTTAGATGCTGCTTTAGAAATCAATGTGAAACATGACCTTCACCTCTCCCTGCCCTCTGGAAGCATGGCTAAAATTAGATGATTTTTCTGTGACTCTTCGATCATAACCGCAACACTCATTTTACAGTCATTATTGTAAGTGGAAGTTGTATATTGACACTTTATGTGGCTGCTACTGTATTCAGCAGTATCGTATAGCTCTATTGAGTTTCAAAGGAAAAAGCTGAGACTTCTCACTCTCTCTCTCACCTACTTGCATTCTAATTTGCATACTATCTTGTAATCCGAATAGTATGCAGGTTTAAAGCCTGTGGTTCTAAATGATAGTATGTTAAAATGATACCAGCCTGGAACTCATTTGAGTCCATACATCTTTGGAGTCTTTTTATCTTTGCACAACAAAAGAAAAAGCTTGTGACTCATGTATGAACTTTAAAGTTAAGAAATATTGAATATTAATGATAGATTAAATGAAACACAATGTTTAAATATTAACACTGAAGCTGTGTTAGATTTCATAGAAGTATAGGTAACACAGACATCTTTAGCAGGATTTGATTACCTTGCTGAAAAAAAAACAGCTAAAACCAGCCTAGACTTTGACTTATGCTAACCACATTACAACATAAATGATTCAAAAATCAATTGGAGTTATTGCTAAAATTCATCAGATTGTTATCAAGGTAAAAAATAACATCTCACAACTGAGATCAAGCCGGTTTTGTTGACAGAGGTCATTTATTTCCTACAGTTACTTTTTTCCCTCTGCACAGCGAGTTTTGATAGCAGACATTTGCCTTCAATTTGTTTCCTTAACCCTCCAGACAACAAGCCACGTTTACCTTGCAGCTCTCAGTCAGGTCTGTCTGATCTGGTGTCTTGTGGTGCCAGCGGTGAATCTTGGCAGGTCTAATCTATCTGATGATGGGGGAAACCAGTTGATGGGCGGATGCCAAGGGAGGCCAGTATAAATCCAGCAGCTATGATTCGTTTTCCACGGCATGATAGATGCTGTGATGGATCACTTGGTAATTGAACGTAGATATCATACCATCACTCCCTGAAATGAAACTTAATGGGAGAGAGTCGATTGCAAATATGAGAAAATTATATTTAAAATGTAGTTGAAGTTGCAGTGTAAATATTTTTTGTTATCACTAAAATAAATTGTTTTTCTAGACCTCAATAAGTTATCAAAAATTGAATATAGTAATAGAAATTTTAATAGAAATTGACTGAATTCAATTATTTTGTTACAGTATTATTAATCTATGTTAATGTTAGTTTTAAAATTATAATGTTAGTTTGGGTTCATTAGCTAATGTTAAACAGATACAAAGTTTCTTAAATGTATTAGTAAATGATGAAATCAAACATTAACTGAGAATAATAAATGCTTAATTGCAAAATTATTAATGTATGGCACCTTATTATGGAGTTTTTTTAATATCTGTAGAAAATACAATCTTAAAATCTTGGATCACTGTTTTTATTATGATAGATTTTATTATGTATTCATTATAGATTGTATTCATTTGAACATTCTGACATTATGGTAATCTAACATTTTCTTAAAAAAAGAAAAGAATTTAAATTAGATTTTAAGTCAGATATAAAATATGTTCTTAAGAACCTTGCTTCACTTCTGTGGTCACCATTTACTTTTATTATGCAGAACAAAATAGTCCTTTCGTGCTCCACAAAAGAAAGTAAGTCATACAGAAAGACATTAAGGCTGAGTAAGTGATGAATTGTCATTTTTTGGATGAACTATTCCTGTAATATGTTGGTCAGGATGCAGAACAAATCTGATATTATACATTCTCCCGCACAAGAAAAAAGCCTTTCAACTAGAAAATAAAAACTCTGCTCATTATTCTTGTCACTCTAGAGATAGAAAATCCTTGACGGGTTCATTTTATGCAGTTTTACAACCAAGAAAGAAAATCTTTCGTCTTCCTTCCACTCATCAGCTTTCCCCCCCTACTGTTTCTTTTCTGTCTAGCTTGTTTGCTTCCCTTCTCTCGCTAAACTACCGAAACGCGGGAAGCCACAGCAGGCATCTAAACTGTGGAAAACGAGATGCCACCATTCCTAAGCTCACAGGTCAATTTTACCTGTCCATCATTCTCGTCAGGTTGTCTCGGGGGGAAAGTGGACGATGTTGTGCCGAAGTCGAGCGGCGCCGCAATCCCATTTGAGAGCATGTCTCTTATACTCAACCATTCAGCCGCTATTCCGACACCCTTAATGGGTTTTTCTTAGTGATTGGAACTTTCCTGTAAAACCTGAAATTGGTTTCAATGCCACTTTCAGGGCTGAAACCCTGAGGATCAGTCTGTCCCGTTATAGTAAGTTTCTCTCCGAACTTAAAGGCTACTTCAGTCATTGACGTGGTGTTTTTCATTCATGAAACTGAACTGGACGTTCTTATCAGATGTACTTTGTGATTAAATCTGACAGAACAAGACTCTGAGAATTCCAGCCAAGTCCTTGAGTCTTTTAAAGTGACTTAGCAAAAATAGTGAAATATGTCTGGGTTAGCATCCTAGCATACTTTGCAAGCAGTATAGAGCATTTTAGCAGCTTGTGCAAAATATCAATGCAAACTGGTGTTTATTTGACAAAAATAATAGTTTTTAGCTTCAGTGCATTATAGGTAATCATTTAAATATATGTGTAGTAAGTGCGACGCTCTCGTAGAAGTCAGTTACTTACATTATAATTTAAACAATTGAAATATGTTTGTTACAAAAACCCATCAACCTGCTTCAGAGGACATCCAATCCAATCCAACTTTATTTATAAAGCACTTAAAAAAAACAGCGAGGCTAGCCAAAGTGCTGTACACAGCCTAATAAGAGTAGTCTAATCTGTCTAAGATGCAATGGCAGCTCATTCCACAATTTTGGACCCGCAACAGAGAAGGAACGGTAATTTTAAAATTGATACGAAAGCGAATCGGGAGCCAATGTAATGATTTAAAATCGTAATTAAAATCGAGTAATGTGCTCTCGTTCTTTAATACCAGTTAAAAGCCGTGCAACAGCAGCATTCTGTACGAGCTGCAATCGTGCAAGTGATGCCTGGCTAAACCCATAGTAAAGTGCAATACAGTAGTCTAAGCGATTTGTAATAAAAGCGTGAATTAGAATCTCGAAATGATGCCGAGAGAGAAAAGGTTTGGCTTTTGCCAATTGTCTTAATTGGAAAAAGCTTGATTTGCACTAATCTGAGCATCAAATTTCAGGTTTGAGTCCATTTTTACTCCTAGATTAGTAACAGCAGACTTTTGGTATTGTGTCAAAACACCCAGATCTATATCAGCGATATGCATCGCTATGAGCAAACAGTATAACCTCTGTCTTTGTATCATTAAGATGTGACAGATTTACTGACAACCAGGATTTGATTTCCTCAATACAGTCTAAAAGTTGTCGAGCGGAATGAGTTTGCCTTAGTTTTAAGGGCATGTAAATTTGTAAATCATCCGCATAAAAATGAAAAGAAACCCCATGTTTGCGGAGAATAGTCACAAGAGGAAAGAGGTATAGGGAAAAGAGGAGTGGGGCCAAAATAGAGCCTTGGGCCAATCCACAAACGAAAGTAGCAGCAGATGACTCAGCAGACCCCACACGAACACTAAAACGTCTCCCTGTCTGGTATGATCTAAACCACTCTAGTGCACTGCCCTGGATTCCCACACAGTCTTTTAGTCGAGACAAGAGAATATCATGGTCCACCGTGTCAAAGGCCGCAGTTAGATTGAGCAGAACAAAAACGACACAGTGACCAGAGTCTGTAGCTAAGAGAATATCGTTAAAAACTTTTAATAGTGCGGTTTCTGTACTATGCAGGGTTTTAAAGCCTGACTGGAACACCTCAAACATTTTATGTTCACCTAAGAACGCATTCAGCTGACTAAAAACAACTCTTTCTAAAATCTTTGAAATAAAAGGTAGTCTTGAGATTGGCCTAAAATTTGAGAGTACAGAAGTGTCAAGACCCGGCTTCTTAATCAATGGCTGTACTATAGCATGATTAAAACCATCTGGGACAATACCATTAGACAGACTACTGTTGATAATATTGAGTACATCTGAAGCTATGGTTGAAAAACCTCTTTAAAGAGATGGGGTGGAAAATGATCATTTGGAGAACCAGAGGACATGGGATAAACCCTGGAGCCATAAAGGTTCATTTTACGATGCAGTAGAGGATATATCCAATTTATGCAGCTTCCAAATCATTGACACCATCCACCAGAATAACCAAGCTTGGAAGAGCCAGGATAGAAGAAAAAAAAAAAAACTCTGACTGTGTTCATCTGAAAGAAGTAAGTCGTATACACCTAGCATGGCTAGATTATGGTGTAATTTCCGTCTCTGGGTGAACTATTATTTTAACATCGATAACAGGCAGAAGAAATACTAGACTGCTGTCACTTTAAGAGCTGCCCAGATCAAATATACTGTTACACATGTTATTTCCACTTAAAAAGTAAATAACTGTGTTTACAAGGACACTTGCGAAGACGGGCATTTTGATACATACAAGTGTGTGTATTTTACCATTCAAGTCCTATAAAAGTGTAAAAAATAACCGTTCAGTACTCCAGTGCATCATGAGTGTTCTTTCCCGGCTGATTGCATTTCAACAGCACAAAATCCCAAAGCTTAAAAACGTGCAAATGATAAATCTTCATGGCCACTTAGCACAGCAACGTCACATGAGCTTGTAACCGCAATCCAGTATATCACCCAAAAGCACTTATGCGCTTTGAGTATGCTTGTACTATTGTTTGAGTTTTTGAAATATGTAAATTAGACTAGTTTCTGTATAATGTTATCATTTTATTTTGTGTGTGTATATCCATATTTTCTTGCTCTCATTTCTTTATATTTATGTACCTTTGAATTTCACCTCAGATATTTACCTACATAATGACACCATCCCAAATCCAATCATCTTTCCGTTTGTATACTGAAGCATCTCAATGAGCTTGGCATCTGAAGTCTGATGTTATGAGAGCTGTGTGGCTTTGATAACACTGTGGTATAGCGGCTGCTAGGCAGTTTATTCAGATGTAGCCCGGCCAGCACAGATGGTTAAGTTTACACAAGGCTCCGAGATTTGTTCTATTCCAAACGCTATCGTCGTTCTAGCCTCATTAAAGCAGTTGCATTCCGAACAGGTGGCCCCCTGGCCCTCCGGAATGTTCCATGTTCTAATTCCGGAACATTCCTTTGTGATGGATAGGCCAAAGAATTCTGATCATGCCTGAGGTCCTGTTCCTTCATGATTCATCATTTTCTTTATTAACCAGGTAATTCAGGAGGTGTTCTGGTCCGATTGGATACGGCTGAAACGCTCTTGTTACATTCCAGTCGCGCTCTAGCTGGGACTTTACATTCCTTCGAGTCTGGAATCTTGATTCTGGTCAGGCGATGCTAAGTCAGATTTTAATCAAAAAGATGGATAGGAAGCCGTTCATGCTTTAGCAGACATCTAATTAAATTTTCATGTTCATTTTTCCCAAGTCTTCATACCAAAACATCCAATCAATTATGCTTTCATGTGACTTCTTTTGGCTCAGACTACTCTATTAGTGGAAACTATTTATGGTCTTGCCAGTAAAACAAACATTGTAGACTGAAACATCATTCCCATTGTTTATAGAGTTTTCCGAAAGACTTACAAAGATGAAAAAGCTCAGGAAGTGAAAACATAAATATAAGTCTATTCTGAGAGCGCCAGTTCACCAAACCATCTCTGGAAATAGACTCTTGACCCTGGTCTGACTAGACGCGTTCAAACAGTAAATAAACCATCTATTTTAGAGCCAATTCTTTCTGACACGGAGTAAAATACCATTGGGGACTCATTTAGAAAGCAAATTGCTATCAATTGTTCTTTGACAAGTGGACAGTAATAAATAGCACCTACAGTTCTTCACGTCACTGTTCAGATCCAGCTCTTTATAGCACAGTTGGGATAGTATTACTGAACAAATGATTAATACGAACCAGTTTGTGAATTAAAACAAACTGTGCAACCATTGCTGTATGATTCCTGGAGGAATGACTCCTTTGAGGCGATTCTTTTTAGCGAATCAAAGGCATAAAATGGGACTGAGAAATCGGATCTTCTTTTTTGTTAATCAAAACACACAATGTAGCGGATGACTCATTTTAACTGGTTGTTATTTGTGACTAAAAAGAAACCACACATCCGTTGTAGACTGAGGAACAGATTTTTAGAAAAAAAAAAAAATTAGCCAATCAAAGATGCACAGCACATTGCAACTGATGTAGCTCTTATTTTTCCACCCTTGTACCAGGATCCACATCTTTTTTTGTCTTTCTTTTTTTAGCGAACCAAAGTCCTAACCACCGTAACCAGTGTAGTTAGATTTTGAAACTAATTATTTTTGTTTACCAATTATTTTTAGCCAGTCGATCTAAAAGTTTACCACCGTGGTTCGCTTCCCAAAAGAATGACTCCTTTGAACCGGTTGATTTTAGTGATTCAAATCAAAAAACACAATGTCATTTAAGAGGTGATTTTATTCATTTTTTCATTTTGAGAATCAAAGATGCATAAAATCCCTTTCAAGAGTTCACGCTTTCCTCATAAATAGAATAGCTGGTTTGGCGTGCTGTCAGGGGAGCGAGCCCGGGAGATCGGCGAACCCCGAACCCTAGTGGTATGAACCCTAGTGAGGGCAGGAGTTCGATTTTAAACGAATCAAAAACACCACTAATGATTCTTTTGAACCAAATCTTGAATCAAAACATACAGTGTAGTGTAAGGGAAAATGGGTCTCCCTCACTAAACGTGTGTACGCACATTATTTCGTGTGAAATGTGCGTAAGTACGTTTTCACGAATAAATCATGATTTATCAAAAACTTTTGTACTAAAATGTATTCCAAATGTCTAAAAAATTCAAGAACATCGGCACGTATGCAATAATCATGTACGCCCGAGGCCTTATAAGCATGTATAAAGAACCCTACTGTATGTATAATCATATATGTTATTTATGAGGTGGTTGAAAAGTAACAAAACATTAAAAAATGTATAATACAACATAATTAGAGGTATAAGGAGAGAGTGTGACTTTAGAGAGTGCACAGAAATGTTTGCTGAGCCAAACATAACTGACCTGGAGCACTTTTTGACCTGGAGCTGGTTTGGGCGTGTATAATGCAAATGACTAACCTTGTGCAAGCAAATGTGCGTATAACTACGAAAAACGTAAGCAATTGCTAGTGAATGAGACCCACTGTCCTCAAGCAGTGACTCTAAGGTGATTATTTGTAGCGAAAATAAGACATGAATTGCAACAAGTTCCGTAACAAATTACTCTTATGAACAACTGGTTTTGACTGATTCCTTAACGTCTCTTATTAGTATTTTTAGTGAATCAGAACAAAGTACTGTGTACTCTGATTCCCAGTTAATGATCGTTTTATCATCTTTTTTTTTTTGTGCAAACAAAACCATATTGTCTGTAAATGTGAAGCTATCGTTTTAGAATGGTTTACAATATGTTGTAGAGGTTATTTAAATACAATTGCATATTTGAAATCTTCATCTCATCTGTCATTGATTAAAGGTTAGCTGGGATGTTGTTTGGAGAAGTAATGCACTGCTGTACATTTCTCGCAAACATTTATGCGAGGTGAGGCTTCCAACAATAAATTACTAAGCCATTTGGCAAGAAAGAAAATTACCCAGGGCTGTTTGACTGAGCGTATTTTTCCCTCTAATGACTGTGACATTTTGCCATCTCATCCCAAATGTCAGGATTCAACAGACCTCTTGGGTGCTTTCAACGAGAGTTTTCTCTTGGCTGAGAACGCAGCGAGGGCGTTTGCCTGGAAGATCATGCACGGATTGGTCCACAATCGAATTAAAGCGAGCTGAAAATGAGATGGAGTTCTCAGGTTGAGAAAAGCTCAGGAAAAAATGAATAGATGGAAATTGCTTTTCCAGAAATGCATTACGACTCTTATACAAAAGACGATTTGCATCCTGTGGTGTCAGATACTGTCATAGCAAATATGTGGCTGCCATCACAAGGGAATGAATAGATGCAAATATATACATATTTAGTAAATGTTGGGTATAGATTTTAATTATTGTAATTATTAATATAGGCATTAATATTTTATATGGGTGCTTTCCTATATAAAATCATGTTTTTTTATTTAAATTATTATTATAATTATTATTTTTTTATTCAAGTTAAAAAGATATACTGATGTGTGTGTATATCACCACTGTGTAGTTTGATTTAATTTTTTGGTACAAAATTTCCAATTACCATTTGCAATTTTATTTAAATGAGTTTTATTTTTAAATGTTTTTATTACAGTTAAAATAGATATTAATGTGTATACATGTATTGTATTTTAATTATTTGATTTAATTTTATATATAGTCATTTATATATTCATACAAATACACATATTAATATAAATTATATAAAATAAACATTTGTGTGTATAATGCATATAATTTTAGAAGAAAATATGCATTTTAAAATATTTAAAATATTTGATGTTGATGACTATATGAATACAATATAAATTAAATATAGTTTTATGTATAAACTGTATTGTGGTACCTATTCAAAAGTTTTTTGTTTTTGCTTTTGTGGGCATTGTCTGGCCTTTTTCCCCCTTGGACTAAAGTACCTGTCATTTAGGTTTAGATATACAGAAGCTTTCTAAAGTTGTGGTAAAGAATATTAATGCGTTCCTTAAACAAATGATTCCTCAGTGCTGCAAGGGAATTACTCTAAAGTCACAGCTCTATCTCGCTTTTGAAGCCATGCTCCCTTCTTCCGGAAGTTTCCACCTCCCTCATCTCACTTATACGTGTACAATATCTCATAATGCAGTGAAAAGGAAGTCATCAACATTATTTACCCAACAGGGAGGCTGTTCTCATGATTGTATACATCTTATCATCTCGCTGAAGTTCTCCCGTGGCTCTAGTTGTGCTTTTCTTTCCTCTCTTCCCTTCTTCAGCATCGAGCATGAAGGAGAGCGGGGGATTACCGCTCCATTCTGCCGGACCCCAGGGGTCCCTTCTCATTCCAAACATTGTTTGTGTGTGGTGCAGGAAACCGGGTCGGTCGGGTCCTTTGAAGGGTTCAGTCACTCATCCGTGGAGGCCACAGAGCAAAGACTACAAATTCCTGACCTTGCATTTTTTTTTTTGTTTTCGTATCTTATCCGTTCTTGCTTCATGACTGGATGGATTGTTGTTCTCCCTCCACACCTGGACATTTATTTTAAAACGCATTTGACTTGGCATCAATCGGATTTTACTCCTGTGGGAGATTAGATCATGTTCTTTAGAGTGTTTGTGCATGGAGGAATGTGTGTTATTACTGGCTGCTTTTAATTTCTCTGGTTTTGTATGAATATATGTGGTCCTTAGTGTTGCGTTATATTAGTTATGAAGGAAAAGCTCATAAATATTTAAAATAATAATACATTTCTAAAATTAATATATTTAATATCTGCAAAGAAATGCTGTTTAAAAGTTTGGGGTCAGTAAGTCTCTTTTTAATTGTAGAGGATACATTAAATTGATCAAAAGTAACAGATCTAAATATATCTTATATATTTAGTTTGAGCTTTCTATTCATCAAAGGATCCTGAAGGAAATGTATCGGTTTATATTATTTTCTCAGAAAAATTGTATTAATATACATTTATTATTTGCATAAAATATTTATGAAATGTTTATGCCGGAAAAAAAAAATATAAAATAATACTTTATAAAATGTATGGTGTTAGTAAGTGTTATAAATAAATAATA
>JAUMHG010000070.1:4510212-4520581 GCA_032359395.1 Enteromius anoplus
GTTTGACAGCACTACTAAAAAGCTATGTTTTAGTCATATGCAAAAATAACTTTATTTTAATTGTTAAACAGTTTTTCGGTTTGTTTATTCAGCTGTCAAATTTACATTGTATAACTTTTTATTTTTATTTAATTTAATTAGATTACTCTTTTTTTTTTAAAGGTTTTTTTGTTTGTTGTTTTTTCCACATATTCAGACACTGGGTGGCAATATTGCAAGTGCATATCCAAACTCTGACTTGACCCCTGTCTTAGCTGCTGGAAGATGCACTCTAGTGGCGCGTTCTAAAGGTGACTCAACTTCATATAGAATTACAATATTTTAATCCGTTCTACATTATATTGAAAATTTCGCACAGATGAAGCTGCTTGAGATTTTCATTTTTGCACCGATAATGAATGCACTTAGATATTTCAGGCATGTTTTCCTGATATTCCTGACTTTTCTATCCAAACACCCATTACAGACGGACGAAGGAGAGTACCTATCGATAAAGATTTTTTCCTTGGATTTGCAAAGACAATTCTAAAGCCAGACGAGATTGTGCTATCTGTTTTAATTCCAGCTACAAGACCAGTAAGAAATCACCCATCAGCTGATTTCAATGCTTTGAACTTTTTGAAAAATAATTATCATGTTGTTTTTTTTCTAGAATGAGATCGTTCACGCCTTCCGACACGCACCTCGTAAGGAGAACGCACTAGCTACGGTGAATGCTGGGATGCGTGTTTGGTTCAACGAGAGCTCAAACGTAGTGAAAGAGATCAGTATTTATTATGGTGGAGTCGGAGCCACCATCCTCAGCACTGACCACACGTGCCAACAGATTATAGGAAGGTCGTTCATGTATTTATTTATTTAGTTGTTTGTGTAATATATAAAAGTTGAAGTTAAAAGTACATTTTCTCTGGTAATTGAGTAAAAGTTGCATAATACTTTTTTGCATTGTTATTTTTAATTTGCTAAATGCTTTGTGTTGTTTATGTGCTTTATCTTTTCACTTTATTAAAGGCCTTGGGAGGAGGCAACATTAAGTGGTGCGTACAGCACGCTGGTTGATGAGATCAAACTTGGGCCGTCGGCTCCAGGCGGGAAAGTGGATTTTCGCAGATCCCTGACCTTGAGCTTGCTGTTTAAATTCAACTTGCTCGTCCTCCAATACCTTAAGGAAAAGGTATAAACAACTAAGAAATCACATGGAGTTTCAGTGTTTTTACCATTTGTATGTCTTTTTACAGGATGTGACTCAGGAGGAATTACCCCAAAAGATGCAAAGTGCAATTCAACCTCTTTCTAAAAACATCCAGCCCGGCTACCAAGAGTTTCAGGTAGCGCTATATGGTCTTTTGATATGTGTTTTTGTAGTAGCTGTTTAGAAAAACACATCATGGTGCTCGAATGGGAAATTTGTGTTCAAATCATGCTTGCAACATTGCCAAATCTATTTCCCTGTTCTTTATTATTTCTTGCATGTATATGTTTCTCTTTCCTTCTTTCTTTTTTATATAAAAAGCCAGCATAAAATGCACAAAATCTGAACTTACAGAAGATAAACAGCAGGCAGTGTGTGTTTTTATGTGCAGAATGTCTTAGAGAGTCAGTCTGCTCAAGATCCCGTGGGCCGACCCATGATGCACCGGACAGCTCTGAGTCAAGCCACAGGAGAGGCTGTCTACTGTGATGACCTGCCACATACTGATGGTGAACTTTTTCTTGTGATCGTGACAAGCTCCAGACCACACGCCAAGATCACGTAAGATGCTTTCAGATACTATGCTAAAAAAAACTGTATAATTATATATAAATTATATATAAAATATGTTCAACCAATAGTAAATAAATAAAATAGATGCTGATGTGACAATGCATATTTATTATATCCATTTGTATATTTATTTATTAATTGTGTTTATCACAACAATACACTTAAATGAGGATATGGCAATGAATAAGACCTATTATTATTATTTATTTATTTTAATATTGTAGCTTTTAAGGCTATTATGGCCATTGATATTTATTTATTTATGTATGTATTTATTTTTATCAGGATAGCATTTGCTTACAAAGAAATTAATATTAATTCATTTATCAATTAATATGCATTTTCGTACCATTGAAGTCATATTGACTTCAGTGAAGCTCTGAAGCTGCCTGGTGTGGTGGATGTGATCACCGCTAATGACATACCAGGCAAAAAGTACAGAACCATCACAGGATATGACGAAGAACTTCTGGCTGAAGATGAGGTCTGTGTATTATTATTATTATTATTACTACTTTTTTATGCAGTGCATTTTTATGAAGATATGAATGTCTCAATATAAGGCAAAACACGCGATCTTAGACTCCTCTCCATCTTCAGGTGACCTGTGTTGGTCAGATGGTTTGTGCCGTGGTCGCAGATTCAAAAGCACACGCTAAACTAGGGGCGGCCGCTGTGAAGATCGGTTATGAAGATCTGCAGGATGGCATCTTCACAGTGGAGGTGAGAAGAATCATCTACAGTAGCTGCGCTCATTATTATTCTCAACTAACATCATTCCATTGCTTCAACTCTTGGATCAGCTCTTGCAGCTTTTGCTCTTCAATTTGTTATTTATTTTTTTCAGGAGGCCATCGTAAAAGAGTCTTTCTTCCTACCCAAGAGAACGATTGAGCGAGGAGATGTGGAGGAGGGTTTGAGAGAAGCTGAACAAGTGTATGAAGGTAAGATTGTACACTTCCTCTCTGATTAGCAGATTCGTGTTTCATAACACAGTTCTACATGTTTCATAGGAGAGATTCGGATTGGAGGACAGGAGCATTTCTACTTGGAAACACAGAGTTTTCTGGTCATTCCAGTTGGGGAAGAGAGGGAGATGAAAGTTTATTTGTCCACTCAGCACCCAACATTTACACAAGTATGTTTTATATCTGCTCTGAGACACATAGCAATCATTATGAAACAAACATGGCATTAGTTGTTTTATTTAGATTTAATTTTTTGATAAATTAATTTGGTAGATTAGAAGTTTGTTTGTTTCAGTTTGTTGTAGAAGTTTGTTTTATTTCATTTTCATTTATTTATCCTTTATTTTTTGCACATCAAGGAAAAAAACATGTACTAAAAAGTTCCCTTTTCGTTGTAGAAGTTTGATTATATTTTGTTTTACTTCATTTTATTTTTATAGATCCAGGAGGTAAACATGTACAATCATTTTTTTCTTTCTAGAATGCAGTAGCTGAGACACTGGGGATCCCGTCTAATCGCATTTTTTGTCACGTGAAGCGGTTGGGCGGAGCCTTCGGAGGGAAGGTCACCAAAACCGCCATTTTGGCCTCCATTACTGCTGTTGCTGCTTGGAAGTGAGTTGAAATGAGTTCACAATGGAAGTTTCATCATGATCATTTAAATTAGATATGAAATATTTAATATCCAATTATTTAAGTTTGTATTTACCTTGCCAATATTTTTATCATGGAGAAGTTTGGCAAGTGTATAAATTCCTTACTCTCTCTGTTCAGGACTGGACGGCCAGTGCGATGTGTTTTAGAGAGAGGAGAGGACATGCTAATAACTGGAGCACGCCACCCTGTGTGGGGGAAATATAAGGCTGGTTCTTTTTCAAAACCCTTTATCTAATAAACACTGATTATCTTTATGCTTATATTTAATTCATTTGCATATTTTTACTCCAACAGGTAGGCTTTATGAAGAACGGGAGGATAACAGCAGCTGATTTCCAGTATTATGCCAACGCTGGAAATACAGCAGATGAGTCCGTGCTGGTGAGATGACATGTCGATGATCAAAATAGTGGCTTAAAAACAGAAAGATACTTGTTCATGGCCCTGTTTTTAGACACCAGTGTCAAAGCCATGTATATATTTCACCTTTCCAGGTGGCAGAGAAGATCCTCCTGCATCTCGATAACGCCTATAACATTTCGAACCTGCGTGGACGATCGGCGGCCTGCAAAACCAACCTGCCCTCCAACACCGCATTCAGAGGGTTCGGTGTGCCCCAGTGCATGCTGGTCGTTGAGAGTATGATCGATGATGTTGCACTCAAACTCGGCCGTCTGCCTGAAGAGGTCGGTGCCAGTCATAAAAATTATTAATAAAACATTTGTTTATATATTGATTGATCGCCATGAATATAGCTGACCGAACAATGCCTGAATATCATTTATTGATTTATTTATTGTGATTGATCGTCATAAAAGTATTATTTGATGCTGATATAGCAATGGATACTTATATTTATTGCTATCAATATACCCTTTGTTGTTATTTATATGTTCATTGGCAGGCACAAATATAGCGTTGGATGCTGTTATGGTAATATTATATGATTGTTGTGAACATATGGTTTTGTGGCAATGAATAAACAAAAGGTGATCTACTTGTTGATTGTCATCTCTCATTATTTGTGCTTCGTTCTGTTTTATTATTGCAGATCAGGCAGATAAACATGTACAAGGAAGTGTCCCTTACTCACTACAAGATGGAGTTTGACCCGGACAATCTCGTCCGCTGTTGGAACGAGTGTATGGAAAAAGCAGACTTCAGACAGCGCCGACAGGCCATCGATGTTTTTAACCAGCAGAACCAGTTTAAAAAGAGAGGAATCGCTATTGTGCCCATCAAATATGGCATTGCGTTTTCTGAGGGCTTCCTCAACCAGGTTCCATTCTCTTAAAACATGCCACAGACAGAGTTTTTTTAAATGATTTGAAATAAATGTTTTTTTTTTTTTTCATTTGTTTTTTTAAACAAAGGCTGCCGCTCTCGTGCATATTTATATGGATGGGACAGTGCTAGTGAGCCACGGTGGGGCGGAAATGGGCCAAGGCATACACACTAAAGTCCAGCAGGTACCACTTCCGGCTTTTTTGGACGTATCTGTTACCATTTCATAGTTTTTGGGGCTGATCTCAGCTGTTTTATGACAGGTGGCGAGTCGAGAGCTGAATATTCCTGCTTCTTTGATCCACATCTCTGAGACCAGCACACAATGTGTCCCGAATACCTGCCCATCTGCTGCCTCCTTTGGTACTGACGCTAATGGAATGGCTGTGAAGGTACAGAACACGATTTGATGATCTTGAGGAGGCACATTTGAAGAAATCATAAAATGTACAATAAAACTGTTTTTTTTAATGTTCTAATATCTGTGTTTGGATTGTTTTAAATCATACTTTTGCAGGATGCCTGCCAAATACTGTACCACAGACTAGAACCAGTCAGAAAGAAGAATCCCAAAGGGACGTGGCAGAATTGGGTAAAGAAGCGGACAAACTATAAACATGTATCATTTTTTATGCAAAATATAATTGATGGGTTCAGTCAAACATTTGCACATTATTTGATTCATATTAACAATCATATATTAATATTATCAATTCTATTGTATATTAGTTTATTTGTACAATATTATTGCAAAGCAGCTTTACACGAAATTAAGTTTCTACAATATGTTTATATGTTGAAAAAAATTATTAATGCATTTATTGATGGAATTATTATTTATAATAATTTATTTATACATATAATTGATGGAATTTATTATTTATTGTTATTTTAAAATATTAATGTTTTATTTAAAATATATTTATACAATTTAAATGCAATTGTTTATATATTTATTATAAAATATTAGTGCTTTTTTATTACTGTTGTTCTTTTTATTTAAAAACAATAAGCTACTTAAAGCCATGTGTTACTAACCATATTTGTTTATCTATCTATCTATCTATCTATCTATCTATCTATCTATCTATCTATATATATATATATATATATATATATATTTATATACAGTATATATTATGTGTTTTTTTATATGCATTTAATGTCTGTTTTTTTCTGTTAATTTTTGCTTTTATGCTTTAAAATTGTGTCATTGAAGATAACAGCAGCATTTCTGGAGAAGATCAGTTTGTCAGCCACAGGATACTACAGGTGAACCCTTGTTTCATGTAAAATAAGTATTTTTGTTTTTTAATGTACTCTAAGACATCAAAGCAATGCAGGCTTTGTTTGATGCTTAATGAGTTAAGCTAATAAGCTAGTAATGTTTTGTCTGTTTTCAGAGGTCACGATCTCTACATGGACTGGGAGAAGCAGGAAGGCAAGCCGTACGCTTACTTCACGTATGCAGTGGCCTGCAGTGAGGTTGAACTGGACTGTTTGACCGGAGAGTACAGGGTAGATCCAGATATGATAGAGACGATCTGTGCCATTGATATTTTCTGCTATTTGTCAAGTCACTATAAAACTCTTTTGACATAACTGTATCTTTACTCGCAGACCTTGAGGACTGATATTGTTGCTGATATCGGCAGAAGTATAAATCCGTCCATTGACATTGGTCAGGTAAGAAGATCCGTATGATGTTTGCTCTAAAAAATATATTTCATATTTAATATTAAAATATAGAATGTATACACCAGTGATTAATATATATGATTATAAGCCTTTTCACCATTGCCCAGCAACGCAAGTGTTAGCTCTCCCTTGTAACCACAAATACATATATTTTATCAAATTCAAACATTAAATTTGTTTGTTCTGTTCTGCTCTGTTCTACTAAAAAACATAATTTGTTTCCACAAAAACATTAAGCTCTTTTAAGCATTACATTTTATTGAAATAAACATAATATTGCAGCATTTACTGTATTTTTGTTTGAATAAATGTACCCTCAGTTAGCATGAGAGACTATATTTGAATATATATATATATATATATATGCCTGCATTTACTCATATATTTATGTTTGTGTGTTAGATTGAGGGAGCGTTTATGCAGGGTCTGGGTCTCTACACCATGGAGGAGCTCAAGTTTTCTCCATCCGGTGTTCTTTACACACGTGGACCAGGCCAGTACAAGATCCCATCCTTCTGTGACGTCCCTCTGAAGTTTAACGTCTACCTTTTAGCGGGCTCATCCAACCCTCACGCCATCTATTCTTCAAAGGTGATTTTGTGGAATCCTTGTGTTTCACTTCATGGCTTAGCTTCTAAATCTAATAAAGCAACCTACTAAACCAGCTTTTGATTATTCCAGATCTAGATTTAAGATAACTTCAAACTAAAGCATTCTGATGTTGTTTCAGGGGATTGGAGAGCCGACTGTTTTTCTGGGCAGTTCTGTATTCTTCGCAATTAAAGACGCTTTGACTGCAGCCCGAAAAGATGCAGGACGAACTGGCCCGTTCCAGCTGAATAGCCCTGCTACCCCAGAGAGGGCATGCCTGGCCTCCGCCACACACTTCACAAAGATGGTACGAGAGTTTCAGAATCTAGATTAGATGAGTACTTCATCATCATAAACATGGCATGAAATCTCTTAGTTATCTGATTGTGCAATTGAAATAAATGAATGTCATTTTGTTATCAATAGGTTGCACAAAGTGGAGTCAATTCTGGACCAGCTCAACCTTGGGCTCTGGATATATGAAAACATCATCATAATCCTGTTATTATCTTTTATTCTGATTTAAAGCTTTTGTGTTACGCTTATCAAATTACAAGACATTTATTATATTTAAACACAACAGTCACCTAGTTTGCAACCGATTTAACATCTAACTATTATTAACTGTATTCTGAACGATGATCTACTAAACAAAAAACAATTAATAATTATTCAAGCTTATTAATAACATGTCTTTATTTCATTTTACATAAATCAGTTTACTTGACCCTTAGGATTTGCTTAAACAACTACTATAATAAATGTGAATTAAATTAATCTATATTCTACAATTGACTAAGAAAGTTCCTTATTGCTTTTATGAAACATTAACTGCATAATAAAAATATTAAGTCCTCCACATGTAAACTGAGGTTAAGAGTACGACCTGAGCCAGTTTATGAGCTCTCAATGAAAAGGAAGTAACAGCTTGTTTAAGTGAGGCAATACGAAGTTTGAAGATTGTGTTGATTTTCTTCACACGTTGATGGCCCAGGGTTTGGTTTTTACATCCCTGTCTGTTGGATTCTAGAACAAAAAAAAAAGATAAACCTGAAATAATACATAACAATATAACAAATACAATAGTATCTATTAAATATTAGAATTTTTTAATTATGAATATGCATTTACTGTATTAACACTGTTCACCCACCATCCTTGTAAAGCAGTCTTCACAGGCCATACGTATCTTTTCTGAAGTAGCAGGAGAAGAGAAATGGAAAATATCGCTCAGGCCTCTCTCTCTCCGTGCGGCTGCGATCGCTTCTTTAATGGCAAAGAACAAAGTGCAGCCGAAAAACACAGGAGGCTCTCCGATCCCCTAAAAAAAAAAATATATACATTTATAACCAATATTTCAACAAATAATACACATTTCAACTGTACATAAATATCCTATTTTGCTCAGAAAGTCAGATTATTGAAGTAGAAGAGGTTGCAAACATTGTTTGTTGTGCTCACATGATTGAAGTCTGCTGTAAACCTGCCCGACCTGAATAGTTTTACAATCATAGAAGCCTAGACACAACTTTGGTGATCGTATGTCTGCATTGATCACTAAAAGGTAAATATTACTAGTTATTTGCTATTTAGTTTTACTTTGATTTTGTTTGAACTTGTTCTGTTGACATTTAGGGGTTTTTGTCTTACCTTTGAGGAGTAGATGGCGTAAGGATTGTCTGCGTTCCTCAACAAGTGGACGTTAAGATGAGGAGGGACGTCACACAGAGCTGGGATTTTATACTGAGAGGGACCCCTGGTCAACAGCACACCCTCAGGAGAAAACTGCAACTCCTCTATAGTATAGAGCCCAATTCCCTGGACAAAACCTCCCTCTACCTGTAAACATGTATATTATGTAATACACTGTATATTTACACCCTATTTATCCAAATTGCTTGTATCTGAGGTAGAGTTATAACTTATCTTCCATACCTGTCCAACGTCCAGAGCAGGGTTAATGCTCCGACCAACATCCATCACGATGTCGGTTCGAATATTCTGTAAAATACAATTTAACGGTCCACAGCATTTTAATATTCAGATTGTGAACATGCACACAAAACCATAAAAATTGTAGTATTATAAATCCAAGTCAATTACGCATCAATAACTGTTCATGAATCTTTACTGATATGAGATGTACGTTCCATAGTCATATTTATGTATATAAAAACTAAAAGAATACAAGTACCTTGTGATCTCCTGTCAAGCAGTCAATTTCCACCTCTGAGCAACAGGCCCCAAAAGTAAAGTAGTAGTATGCGTTACCCTCACTTTTCTCCCAGTCAACACTGGTATGGGGGCCCCTGGTCCAAGCGAATTATATATTTAATATCCAATCACACTTTAGTTTTGGCTTATATTTGTTACTTTGCGTTATTACAAGTTTAAGCACATACATAAAGAAACCTGTTGCTGACAGGCTGATCTTCTGACAATATGCTTCCACCACCTGGATACATAACAGCAGTTAAGTCATTCTCACTTGGTTGTCCATCAGGTTGTATTTTGTGATTGAGTTTTTAGATGTCACTCGTACTAACCAGTTGTTTCCAGGTGTAATGGGGATGTTGCTTAATGAGTGGCTCGAGGCGTTTCATTAGTTTCTCACAACCATTCTACATGCAATAATGGGACAATTTCAGTCATAAAAAAAAGACTTGTGTAAATACATGTAAATAAGATCCTGTTCCCATACCTTGACTGCCATCCCGACAGCATCCGTGCCAAAGGAAGCAGCAGATGGTGCAGCATTGGGCACGTTTCCTGTGCAGGTCTCCTTGATGTGGATCGAAGACATCGGTATCTTCAGAATTCGACTTGCAATCTGTAATTTGAATGTGATGGTTGACATTTCTTTGAAAGTGGCATATTTCATGTGATATTTGTACTGGGATCAACCCTGAAACTCATCAAACCTGTGTGGCTTTTGTGTTGATACCTTGACCCATCTCGGTTCCTCCATGTGAGATCAGAACCGATCCATCTTTGTAGATGTTTACCAATGCTGCTCCCTGAAGAGAATTCCAAGCAAGTTATCAAATACTGGATATTCTCTGGAGTTGTATTGACCGTGAAATCCTTTAAATGGATCCTGTGAACTAAGGTGCATCATTTTATGTGCCATCTTACACGTTTTCACCCACCTGGTTATAGAAGCCTTTGGAGAATCCAATTCCAAACTTCTGTGGGACAATGGAGATCCCTCTCTTTTTCCAGTGGTTGTGCGCATTAAACTGCTCAATAAAAATGCACCGATTTGTGTAGTCGGATTTCTCGAGACACTCGTTCCAGCACCGCACCATGTCATGAGGAGAAAAGAGCTGATTGTGGTGGGTGTAGCATTTCTCGTCCTTGTACATGTTGATGTCTCTCACCTGTACAAAACACACACATATATATA
>JAUMHG010000070.1:4521692-4532447 GCA_032359395.1 Enteromius anoplus
TTGGATTGCGTATTTAGTTTAAATTAAAACCCCAATTTTATCATGATGCATCAAAAGTTACCTCAACAGCTTAACATTACAAATTCTGTTTAATCAACTTGTCTTTAACCCCACCTGATGTGCAGGTATGCCAGACTTGGCGGCCACCTCATGTAGCACGCTCTCCATGATGGTCAACCCTTGAGGTCCGCCAAAGCCCCGGAAGGCTGTATATGAGGGCAAGTAAGTCTTGCACACGAATCCACGTCCACGCAGATTTGGAATCTTGTAGCCATTATCCATGTGAAGGAGAGCTTTCTCCATGATCTGGTAGTAAATTGCAAAAGAAACAAATATATGACTTAGAGACTGACCTATTGTAAATTGGAATTTAAAGGTATAGTTTATGCAAAAATGAATATTCGGTTATTAATTACTGACCCTCGTGTCATTCCAAACATGCAAGACCTTTGTTCATTTTCAGGACACAAATTAGGATATTTTTGATGAAACTCAAGACCTTCCTCACCCAGCATGGACAGCAACTACCATGTTTAAGGTCCAGAATGGTGTTTGTGACCTTGTCAGTTACATTGCTGTTTATGCAGAGTCAGAGAGCTCTCACATTTGATCAAAAGCATCTTAATCGGTGTTCCGAAGATTAATGAAGGTCTAATGAGTTCGGAACGACATGAGTGGGTGAAATGTCCCTTTAAGGTATGCCATCTCACAGTTCCAGGAATTGGTCATTCCTAAATGCAACACATTTCAGTTTTCTTGTTTAAGTATTAAAAACCAACATACAAAAGAGGATTCGTCTAGAGTGCATCCTCCATTACTGTAGTATGTGATATCAGCAGCCAGGATCGTTCCATCATTCATGTATCCAACCTGTAAGAAAAAGGCAGAACTTGAGCTGATGTGATGGTGCAAAGTTACCAATACTAAAGTACCAATACTAGACTTACCTTGTACTTTCCCAAGAAAGGGGACCTGCCACTGGTGATTAACATGTCATCTCCACGTTCTAGTACACATCGCACAGCACGGCCAGTCCTGTGGTTAAATTTGAGTGTGCAGACAGTGCACTTAGCACCTAGCATTGTATTAAAATCTACTTTTATACACACTATCTTTGCATTTCACAGAAACAAGAAAACCAAATATTTAAAATAAAAATATCACCTGCAAATAAATGAGAAACATTTTGTAAATAGTACTTAAGTCTCATTTTGCCATACTTGTAAGTGGCTGTAGCAGCAATGGCAGATAATGATGCAATCTTCATGACTTTGCCACCAAATCCACCTCCTAGCCTCTTCACATGGCATGTGATCTTATTGGAGTCAATCCCGAGAGTGATGCCAACAACTTCCTGTTAAAATTAGGAAATTTGGTCAAAAAGTGAGGAATCAACTTATCAGTTTATGTCCGTGGAGCAATACAGACCTGAGTATAAGCTGCATGCTGACTGGCAACATAAAGCTCCAGTTCACCTGCCTCTCCCTTAGGAATCGCAATCAATCCCTGAGTTTCCATATAGAAATGTTCCTGACCACCCATATACATTTCACCTGTGAAATATGTGAAAAATGCATTGTATAAAAAAGTCGAAGACTAGGTTTAAAAAATGATTTCATATAAAGAGATTTAAATAAGATTTAGATTTAATCGTACAAACCCTCTAGTATGTGGTCTGCTTTCTCAAAGCCGCCTTCCACATTTCCTCTTTCCAGTTTTCTCTTGGGATCAAAAAATGACTGGTGTTCAATGGCCTCCTTATTAAATAGAATTATAGGAATAGGATTAGATGAATGTGCTGCTGGTAAACCTTTGTTTGGAACTCCATTATTAAGTGTTTACTTGATGTGATATAGTTTAGAATTACCTCTATAGTAAAAAAGACAGGCTGGATATCCTGGTAAGTAATAGCAACCTGCTCAGCTGCTCGTTTAGCTTGTTCTCTGGTTTCAGCCACAACGGCACCAATAATCTGTCCCACACAAATGACCTGGAAAAGGCAAGCAGACAAGAGACAACATTGCAGTGTACCAAAAAAACAAAACAAAAAAAAAAACATTATTGACTTGGAGGTAGTAACAACCACTGATATATAAACACATATTAATGTTTAAAATAACATGGTACCTCCTCTTCTGCAAAAAGCTCCTCTGGGTTGTTGAACCAGAGTCTTCGATTCTGACCAGGAACATCCTTGGCAGAGATGAAGGTGACCACTCCGGACATGGCTAGAGCTGCTGATGCATCTATAGAGCTGATGTGAAGACAATGCGATTTGTATTTTTAAAGTTAAAAATTGTTTTGCTCATACACTTAACAGGTGAATTAGTTAAACAAACTATGGTACCTCCCTTCAATCTGCAAGAATTTAGACTTAAAAGATTGTTCACTCCCTTTAGCTAAACACATTAGTCTCTGGTCTCAAAGACCCTACCCATAATCCCCCAGCAAACCTACCTATTCAGGTGAATAAAAAGCCCAGGTCTGAGAACACAGAGACACCAAAGCTCAGCACAAGAGCATCCTGAACATCTCTACACACTGAGACGACATGGACACAAGAGCCTCCTTCTCCATTCTGCTGCTGCTGTTTGGTTCCTTACAGGCGTCTCCTCTCATGGTAAGATCCTATCTATTTCCCCAGTTAAATGATCAATGTTCTTTATTTGAGTCTTTTTAAATGTCTCTGTTTCTGCCCCCAGGAGGAAAGGTTTGAGCAAGTGTTTGTATCGGAGCCTGAACCTCTGGACATCACTACAAGGATTTTGGAGACCAACAATGGTCAGGAACCTTGAAGATTTCTATGAAGAGTTTTCCACAACATTGGACAAACATTTTCAAAGCCTAAAATTATGTTCAGTTATTTCATTAGTATGTTTCTCTTTGAATGCAGGATCTTCTGAAGTCCTGATTGAAGGAGATCTGGTGTTTCCTAAAACCAGAAATGCTCTCTACTGCTTTAACAACAACTGTTTCTGGAAGAAAAACGCTAACAACATAGTGGAGGTCCCTTACATAGTGAGCAGTGAATTCTGTGAGTCAGTCTTCTTCAATTATTGAACTTATCTATTATTAGACCTAATTTTAAACCTGTGGACCATTTTATTTCGTTTGCAGCCTTTTACGACAAATCAGTGATTACAAACGCCATGTCCACCTTTCACTCCAAAACCTGCATCCGCTTTGTGGCCAGATCAACTCAGACCGACTACATCAGCATTGAGAACAAAGATGGGTAAGAATACAAAACCAAAAACACTTAACCGGCCTTAGTTCAAAACATTGCTTGTATTTAACCTCTTTATTTCCTCTCTGCTCTCAGGTGCTACTCTTCTCTTGGCAGAACTGGCGGCAAACAGGTGGTCTCCCTCAACAGACAAGGCTGTGTGTATCACGGCATCGTTCAGCATGAGCTCAAACATGCCCTGGGCTTCTACCACGAGCAAACCAGGAGCGATCGGGACAAATACGTCAAGATCAACTTCGAGAACATCTCTCCTGATATGGCCTACAACTTCCAGAAACAAAACACCAACAACCAAAACACTCCGTACGACTACGGCTCCATCATGCACTATGGAAGAACAGCCTTCTCCATCAGGCCCGGGCTGGAAACCATCACACCCATTCCTGATGGGACGGTGGCAATCGGACAGAGACAGGGACTGTCCAACATCGACATCCTGAGGATTAACAAGCTGTATGGATGCTGAAGATGACCCTTACACACACTAAATAAAAATAATGTATTTTTTTTTTCTTTCTTTTGATGGTGATGAATTTCTGAAAGGTTTCACTTTGTTGGTTACAATAAAGTTAAACTTCCAAGATAAAATCTCATTTTCGTTCTTATTTCCTGCAGTAAAGGTGGCATATTTTTGAGCTTCTCCTGTAGCTTAATGAAATGTTCCTGGCTGCACATTAGGATGATTAAGGTCTTGATGTCTGACAAAGTAATTTCAACCAGATTTCAATTGTTTGTCTAAATTCTGTAAGAACTGAGGGGAAAAAAAAAGCATGAAAAGAAACATTCTGTGAAACATAAAGCTGGAATTTTGTCAATTTGTCAATATTTGGAATAATTTTTTCCTTTATGGGTAAACTATTACTTTAATGGTGTCGAGACTCACTACTGAAGTCAGTCACCTAGCATCGTCTGGGACAGGGATGTCCATCCAATGCTGCTCCTGTAGGACCATTGTCCTGCATACTTCAGCTCTCACCAGCCCTACAACGAACTTGCCTGAAAGTCCCTAGTGAGTCTGAAGAATTTATATACAGTAGTTCAGTCATGAAGCTCTAGATGGCAGCAGGCTGACAACTTATTAACGCAACTGATGATATTCAGAGTTAAATGACTTAGAACAAGCTGATTGGTTCATGCTGCATTTACAGCTAATGATCTTACTGCCAAACCAGTCTCATGGTAATTTGCAAATATTTTATGAGATGCCTAATTTGAGTGTGATCGAGTGTGGTCAAATTAGCGTCGTTTTGCCACTTTGTATGAATACGTACAAATTGGTCTTGAGACTGTGTTGGACTGCCTTGCATTTATATGGCTGGCTAGCATTCACTTCATTTCTGTAGGGCACTTTCAGATTTTCTTATTTTTATGCAATTTGTGCAGCAGCCATACGTCTTAAATACTCACAGTGCCGTATTAACATATGCATTGGCAGGAGCAAGTTACTATACTTGCTTACAGCAGCAGCAGCAATAATCTACAACCGCAGCAATAACCAGCAGGAGCAGCATTTCAGCAGTAATGAAGCAGACCTATTTCGCCGAGACTGAATACATTAACATTGTCATATTTATCTCCATGCTAAAACACATAAGTTTATGGACACTAAGACCCTACCCATAATCCTCCAGAAGACCCACCTACATCTAGGTGAATATAAAGTCCAGGTCTGACAGCACAGAGAAACCAAAGATTAGCACAAGAGCAACCTGAACATCGCTACACACTGAGAAGACATGGACACAAAATCCTCCCTCTCCATTCTGCTGCTGCTGTTGTTTGGTGTCTCACAGGCGTCTTCTCTCATGGTAAGATCCTGTTAAGTTCCTCACTTAAATTTTCAACATTCCTGAAATGTGTTTGTTAAACATCCCTGTTTCTAGATTTCTACAAAGCCTGCCATGGGTTTCACAAAAGGTGGTAAAATGTTAGATGTATTAATGTTTTGTTAAATCTCTGTCAATGTAGGGATCTTCTGAAATCTTGGTTGAAGGAGATCTGATGTTTCTCAAAAACAGAAATGCTCTCTACTGCTTTAACAACAACTGTTTCTGGAAGAAACACTCCAAAAACTTAGTTGAGGTCCCCTACATAGTGAGCAGCGAGTTCTGTCAGTCAATCTCCTTCATTAATTGAACATATCTATCATTCAAACAAATTCCATTTTAAACCTTTCAAGCAGTTGCTCTCCCTCAACAAGGACAGCTGTGTGTTTCATGGTCTTGTTCAGCATGAGCTTAATCATGCCCTGGGCTTCTACCACAAGCAAGCAAGGAGCGATCGTGACCAGTACGTCAAGAACAACTGGGAGAACATCTCTCCTGATATGGCCTACAACTTCCAGAAACAAAACACCAACAACCAAAACACTCCATACGACTACGGCTCCATCATGCATTATGGAAGAACAGCCTTCTCCATCCAGCCCGGGCTGGAAACCGTCACACCCGTTCCTGATGAGATGGTGGAAATCGGAGAGGCGCAGGAATTGTCCAACATCGACATCCTGAGAATCAACAAGCTGTATCGATGCTGAGTTTTATATGTATGTGTTGTGCAGTTCTCATTCCCGTAAACGAAGAATCGAATGAGGTGATGTTCTTTGTCTAAGTAAGGAAAATTTAATGAATAAAAAAATGTACATGCCGTGAAATAAACTTTTATTTTTATTCAAAATTAAATGAAAACACTTGTTTTCTTAGCCTTTCTTCTGTCCTCTGGCATAGTTAGGGAGCAATGACACATGCTAGCATGAAAAAGGTGTGTGGTGATCATTACAGTATAAAACAAAGCTTATGGCAGACAGAGATTTAAGCTCCAGGGCAGAGCAAATCCTCTTTTACTCTTGGTCAACACCCAAATTCCCTTATATTGTCGCAAATAACAAGTACAACTGGATGCAACTAAATCATCTAGATTTATTTCATTTTAAAACTACTATGATGTTTTGACACTCAGAAATGTGTCTGTAAAAAAAGAAAAGTGATAAATGTTTCTTAAAAAAATAAAATAATAATAACAGTAACTCAGACTCTTGTGAATATTTGCCATGAAATATTTGCCTACTGTACTTTAAATAAGACATATTAAAGTGGTCAGGACTAAACGGATATTGGGTACAGTTAGTTGGTTCTTAATTCTAAACCATGATGAGCTGAACTATGACCTCCACTCCTCAATTCATGATGATGCACATGACGTATGCATTTTCAAGTCTGTTTCAAGAAAGGACTTAAAGTTTTGACTACACTCCCTGTTTACCACGTTTTTTGGTCTGTTCTTACAATTCCAAACATTACATCTGTTTGTTTCAGTGGATTAGTGGAACAATCTGCACCTTCTATAATTGTGCAAGTTTTTGGATTAACAGGTAAGCTCAGACATTCCTTCTTTTAGTCTGAGACTCAACACCTGGTTGACCCACCTATATAGAGGTGAATATAAAGTTCAGATTCAACAGCTTGCAGACAACAGATTTCAGCTCAGAAGAACCCTGAACATCTCTACACACAGAGATAACATGGACCCAAGAGCCTCCCTCTCCATTCTGCTGCTGTCCGTTGGTATTTCCTTGGCAAATCCTGCCAGGGTGAGATTCAAGTCTAGTTTCTTAATGCACAGAACTAAACTTTCATTGTTAGAGTTTACAACTTTTCTTTTTGTCCTAATCAGAAGCCTGCATTCATAGCCATTCCTGGAAATGTGGACATTACTACAAAGTTTTTGGAGATCAACAAAGGTCAGGCCTCTTTTAGATTCCTCTGAAATCTAAGATGTGCTTGAACGTACACATATTTAATCCTTTCATCAAAATGTTTCTTTAACTTCAGGATCTTCCGAACACCTGACGGAAGGAGATCTGGTGTTTCCCAAAACCAAAAATGCTCTCTACTGCTACAACAACAACTGCTTCTGGAAGAAAAACTCTAGCAACCTGGTGGAGGTCCCTTACATACTGAGCAGTGAATACTGTAAGTCAATCACTTTCAGCCATTAAACATATGCACATAACTTGCTTAAAAAAATCTTTTTTTTATCTTTTTTTGCAGCCTCTACTGACATCTCAGTTATTCAGAATGCCATGTCTACCTTTCATAACAAGACTTGCATTCGTTTCGTACCGAGAGTAAATCAAACTGACTACATCAGCATTGAAAACCTAGATGGGTAAGGGCAATTATACTAGGAAACATTCAACTGGTTTAGAAAAAACAGCATTTAGCATTTTAACTGACAATATATTAATTATCTTTTCTCTCAGCTGCTACTCTTATCTTGGAAGAATTGGTGGCAAACAGGTGGTCTCTCTCAAAAGGACCGGTTGTGTGTATCACGGCATCATTCAGCATGAGCTCAATCATGCCCTGGGCTTCTACCATGAACACACCAGAAGCGATCGTGACAAATACGTAAAGATCAACTGGCAGTACATCCCAACCAATAAGGCCAGCAACTTCCAAATACAGAACACCAACAATCAAAACTCCACATACGACTACAGCTCCGTCATGCACTATGGAAGAACAGCCTTCACCACCCAGGCTGGGAAGGACACCATCACACCCATTCCTGATGGGACAGTGGCAATCGGACAGAGGCAGGATATGTCCAACATGGATATCCTGAGGATCAACAAGCTGTATGGATGTGTTGTCTGAAATAATTAAATGTGGTTTATCATTCACATTGTAATGAGGTGATGGTATTTCTCTTTTATGATTTTGGTTCTTTGTGGTGGCAAATAAAGCTAATTGAAATTAAAAGATCATACATGGGCCCCAAATGTCTTTTTTTTTTTAATTATATTTCAGAAATTATCAAATGATGAAAGTTGTCAGTATTATTATTTGAAGTAATTTAGTAGCCATAACTTAAGAGCAGAGATTCCCGACAAGTTTCAAGATATTTATTGATAAAAAGGTTTTGACTGAGAAAATCTCAGTAGACCAGGGGTGTCAAACTCAATCAGAGAAGGGGCCAAAATTTAAAACAAAGTGTAAGTCACGGGAAAAAAAGGTTAACATTTTATTGAACAGACTAATATTACTTTTTGTTTAATCAGAAATCTGAATTTTCTTTTCTTTTTTATGTCATTTTGTCCTTGTGGGATGTTTGGCATCTTTTCTTGGCTACAAGTTTATTAATGTTTGGGGTTAGGTTCTGAGCTGTGGAAACTCTTGGAGTGGAGTGGAGGTGTTCATCAGTGAGACAGCTTACGTGTGCGTTTTTGTTCATCTTCATCAAAGAAAAAAGTTGCTCTCACAAATACGTACTATCATACATGCAGAGCATTCGAGCAGCTTGCAAGCGAAGTTCAGGCATCGTTTCGGTAACGGGACGGAAACGGGAATCGTTTCGTTTCACAGTGTCATACTTTGCCTGGAGTATGCTGTTACACTGGAGTTCTATCAGCTCCATCTGAATGTTTGCTGGTACTTTTTCAGCGTCAACTGCAAATGGATTACTGAACAGTTCTAAATGAAATTTCTGCGCTTCAAAGCCCGCAAAGCGTCGCGTGAACTCAGTGCGCAGCGCGCTCAGTTTATCAGCAAAATGCGCATTTGGAAATACGACGTTGGAGGCCTGGCTTGTGATTGTTTGACAACACGGAAAGTGACATAAATTTGCTGCATCTGAATCTCCCACAGACTTAGCTTGGCTTGAAAAGCTTTCACTGCATCTTACATGTCCGTGATCACATGGTTTCGCCCCTGCAGCTGGAGGTTTAGTGCAGTTAGATGCTTAGTTTTGTCACACAGAAATGCTAACTCGTGTAACCACTTTTCATCCTGGATAACTGTGCAGTCTTTTCCTTTACTTTACATGAAGTGGCAGATTTCCTCACGCAACTTTTTCTCTACTTAGCCGTCGCACCTCTGTGTGATAGGGTATGTCACCAAGTTCCGACTGTATTTCCTCCAGAAAAAAATGAAATTGGCGGTGATTTAAGGCTCAGGCTCTTATAAAGTTAACTGTCTGTGTCACAGTGCTCATTACATGTTCCATCTTAAGGGCTTTACCGCACAGCGATTCTTGGTGGATAATGCAGGGATAAACTGTCAGCTCACATGTGCAATTCTCCCTGTGCATCTTCTCCCGCATTCTTCCAACTAGTCCAGTCTTTTCATTGCACATTGCGGGGTATCCGTCAGTCGTCAGTCCCGTGAGTTTGTCCCAGGGCAGTTTCATGTCATTTACACATTTAGATACTTCTTCAAATATGTATTTTCCTGTGGTTGTGCCATGCATTGACTTAATGCCCAAAAGTTCTTCTGTAACGCATAACCTGGAGTCCACTCCTCGGATGAAGACTGACAGCTGGGAGTATGCAATGAAGTATTTTCCCTTTTCTATTAACTGTCCTTGTAAATCAGTGGCAAGATCACACATCCGATCAGCAATGGTATTTCTGCTTAGGCTTACATTTAAAAATGCTTGTTTTTTGTCTGGACACACGACATCTGTAAATGGCCGGGCAGATTTTGCGATCTATTCTGCCACTATATAACTAGCTTTCACGACAGCTTCACTTTGCGATTTTGTTTTTTTAAACATAGTCTGCTGTGACACTAGACTCTTTTTAAGCTCTTCGACCTTCTGTTGCTTCTGCTGTATGTTGAGGTCTTTGTACTTGTACTCATGTTTCGTCTCATAGTGCCGTCTTATGTTATATGCTTTATTTACGGCCACATTACCACCGCAAACAAGGCAAACAGTTTACCTCCAATGTCAACAAACATATACTCTGCCTCCCAGCGTTCTTGAAAACCCCTGTTTTCAAAGTCTACTTTTCGTTTGGCCATTTCTTTCGGAGATATTTTAAGCACTGTACCATTTATTTGCAGATCACTGATGAGGCTATGACAACACAGCAGGGAGGAGGGGCTGATGCTGCGATCTGTTGCTTGGTGATTAGAGGTCATGATGACCGCCCGGTAACGTTTGTTGTGCATTATAGGATTTGTATTAATAATATTAATCAGTGGGCCATTAATAATAGACATATGAAATTGTCGCACAGGCCACATATAATTTTATCCGGCCCGCGGGCCTTGAGTTTGACATGTCTGCAGTAGATAAACATTATCACATTATTAGAACAAAAAACAAAACGGTGAGAAGTGTGATACTCCTCCCTACTTCTAGGTTTTTGCTACTAAAACTTTGGCATCAGTGGCGGTTCTAGACAAATTTTTCTAGGGGGACCAAGAAGGGGCCAGTGTTTTACCAGAGGGGCACATTAAAAAATGACCAAAAAAAATGAAAACAAACCTCAGGTTTCCCCTAGGTCCGCTGTCAGGTTTTGGTCGTTCTACGCTTACAGCACGGCGGGATTATGTTCCCATAGCATTTTAGCAGACGCAGTACGAGTGAAGTGTCGAAAGGGAACTTACAGACACGGGAACGAATACTGCGTCCCTTGCCGTGCTACAAGCGTTCGTCGCTTCAGTCGAAGTAACCTGAATCCGGCTGTGTGCTCAGTGTTGCCAACTTTTTTCAATGAAAAG
>JAUMHG010000070.1:4544500-4557338 GCA_032359395.1 Enteromius anoplus
AACCACGGCCGTGTGTAGTATATACGGCTCAATGTCAAATCACGCACCTGATTGCATTTATCGCTGATTACAGGACCAGGTTTACTGACAAAACGCGCATTATAGATCGGCCGATCGCGATCGGGACATCCGTAGTTATTACAGGTAACTATGCGAAGTGATATGGAACTGTGATGCGGTCAAGAGAGCTGCCTGGAACTACGTTCACCGTGCGTTTCCCTGAAAATAATTGCACACCTCAGAACGTTCGTTAGCCAATCAGATTCAAGCATTCAACGGCCCCGTAGTATAAATATATATAATACATTTTAGCCTATAAAAACACAAGGTTTTGTCGATCTTGTCACTAAACACAAATAAAAGTAGACTCCTTTACAGTTCATGATTCACATTAAAATAACGGCGTAGGCTATTTTGTTTCTGAAAATAGGAAGGTGATTGCGCTTTTGCCTTTGCGTCCTGCTCAGGGCACTTCAGCCTCTCCGCACAAACACAGCCCACATTTATTATTATAGCGTATTACTAACATGGAAACATTGTTATACGCTTGAACTCATGATGGTTTGAGAAGGCTCAAGTGATCAAACATAGTTTATGATCTGATGGCCGCTTGGTCGTTAGCCTACTTTATAAAATGAAAACTTATGTTTAACAAACTCCAAACATTTTTCTAAATTATCTTAATAAAAAAACAAAACGAAATATAATAATTTTGACATTAAACCCAAAACTGGACTATTTTAGTTTTCTTTGCGTGCAGATTAATGTCCGCCTATAGACAGCATCTTATCCTTTTATTTTTGTATTTCATCACTTATCGCTTTAACGTTTAAAATAGTTTAGGAAGATTTATGGAACTGCAATCATTAGCTTTGATTAGCTCCTAAAGCCTAGTCTCTTGTCAAAAGGCTCAAGGCAGCAGCGACGTCTGTATCTGTACCATTCATATCAATGAGAGCAAGAGTTTTTTTTTTGGTTTTTTTATTGAAAAATAATGGTTTTGGAGATGGAGCCAACAAATCTGCTGTAATTAACGAACAGACATAAATCCTAAAAATGAATAATGTCGGAGCAAATCATTAATTTTTACTTTACACCTACCTCTGACAAGGAGTAGATTTAGTCTCAGACGCAGCACTACGCCACAAAGCGCTGTCAGTTACAAAATAATTTCGGATTTTAAACTGCACGGCTGCATGTGAACATACTTTTATGTTAGTTATAATAAAAATGTGAAAATAAAGAAATTATTTTTTATATTTTTGCTGTATCGAAATCGTACCGAACCGTGACACCACTGCATCGTACCGTACCATGATTTTTGTGAACCGTTACACACCATGTGTGTGTGTGTGTGTATATATATATATTTTTTTTTTTTTTTACTCGTATTTGTATATGAAATGCATATGTACTAACGCTAATCAAATTTTTTTTTTTTTTTTTTACTTGTATTTTAATAGCCCCAGGAGGGACTCTATCTGATGACCTGACCCGTACGGAGTACTGCCTCTTCACGGCAAGTGAAGACCTGGAGACCATGCAGGCTTACGCTCAGGTATTTCTAATTATATGCTACCTGACCAGCAAATGGTCTCATTTTAGAGCTTGTACTGCGTTAATATCACCGTAACGGGGGCAATTTGTACTTGCTGTCTTCCTATTCGCATGTCTAAACATGTTCATGTTGTGCTGTAGGTTTTTAACAAGCTGATCAGGCGTTACAAGTACCTGGAGAAAGGGTTTGAAGAAGAGATCAAGAAGGTGAGCAAATCTGTAGAGCTAAGGATTAACCCATATTTGTCAGTCAAACTCTTGTGTCGTTGTGTATCTGGAAAGTCCCATGGTGTCATCCCTTTCTTTTTTTTCTTCCTCCCTTTCACAGCTGCTGCTGTTTTTAAAAGGGTTCACAGAGTCAGAGAGGAATAAATTGGCCATGCTTACCGGAATCCTGCTGGCCAATGGCAATATATCAGCCTCCATCCTGAACAGCCTCTATAATGAGAACTTGGTCAAGGAAGGTAATGGCAGACCTGTTTAATGGAAATGCTGCTGCTAGTCTGTAGACGAGTGAAGACGTTGTGACTGACTTGACGTCTGTCTTTTATTGCAGGTGTGTCTGCTGCGTTCGCTGTGAAACTGTTCAAATCTTGGATCAACGAAAAAGACATCAACTCAGTTGCTGGTAGCCTGCGTAAAGTTGGCATGGACAACAGGCTGATGGTAAATATCATACTGTAGCCTCCGCTTGAAATGAAGCACTACAAATCTTAAAAGCATTAAAAATGTAGCTTAGTTGGGAGTAATACGCTATGCAAGTTTATGTAAATGGTAAAGGTTTAGTGTGTGAAATATACCAGGGTTATATGTAAATAATCAAAATAACCTAAACCCAAATAATTGAGTGGAAAAAAATGAATAAATAAATTGATTAACATAAAATGCAGACATAATAACATTTATAATATGCGTGTATGCATGTTTATAATGAAACATGACCAGGGGCCTGTTCCATAAACCAAGATTAGAGTATAAGCCAGGCTTATTTCATTTAGTCTTACTTATTGCCAGTTAGTTTGTATTAAAATAAGTCTGACTATCTGCCATAAGCCTGGCTTACTTGTTAAACTTGTTTTATGGAACAGGCTCCTTGAATGTTTTATAAAATAGTCTGTAAACAAAGTGTTACCATTATCAATAGGTCATGATTAATTAGTTGAATTTGACACTTTTAACTTTTTGCATTTAATTAACGATGATAAAGTTAAAAAAAAAAAAAAAGACTATTATTTGGGGGTAAAAATTAAGCTTGTCTTGTAGCTAAAATGAAGCAGATATTTAAGTTGAGCTATGAATATGGCCACTGTTGCTGACATGGTGTTAAAGTGGAACTACTCAAATTTCTAAACCTAAACTGCAAAAGCATAGATTACACAAGTATAATCTAATTTTAGAAATCGAAATTGTACAAATCGGCCTGAAATGATGTTGAACTTCCCTCATGCCACGTTAATTACAGCTGCTTTTTTTTTTGTTTTTCATATGTTGATGTGACCAGTTCTTCCTTTGCCCAAAACAGGAGCTGTTTCCTGCCAACAAGCGTAGCTGCGAACACTTCTCAAAATATTTCACCGACGCTGGGCTGAAAGAGCTCTCAGACTTCGCTCGCAACCAGCAGTCCATTGGAGCGCGCAAAGAACTTCAAAAAGAACTGCAAGAGCAGATGTCCCGTGGCGAGACCCTCAAAGATGTGAGGGCACAAAAAATTACTTTAAATTTAGAACTAAAGTGTATTTTGGCTTTGAAAGTTTATTATGCCTGTATTTGACAAATCTTTTATTTTTATTATTTTTTTTTTCCCACAGATCATTGCTCATGTTCGTGAAGAGATGAAGAAAACCGGCATCTCCGAGCAGACAATGATCGGCATCGTGTGGACCAGTGTCATGAGCACCGTCGAGTGGAATAAGAAGGAGGAGCTCGTCACAGAGCAAGCCATCAAACACTTGAAGGTATCGATGATGCTTCTGGAACATTTAGTCATCTAAACAAATGACAAACGCTCCTTACTTTGTCAGTTTGCTGGAGGTAAATCTGTTAACTCTCTACGCAGCAATACAGCCCACTGCTGAAGGCCTTCACCTCCCAGGGCCTGTCTGAGCTCACCCTCCTGCTGAAGATCCAGGAGTACTGCTACGACAATATCCACTTCATGAAGGCCTTCCAGAAGATTGTGGTGCTTCTTTACAAAGGTGTGTCTTCAATAGCCGGTCTTCTCAAAACTGTGCATCTAAGCCCAAAGGCTTAGCCCCTGGCCTGTGCAGTGCTTAATGTTCAGTTAAACACTGAAGATGGTTTTTGTTTTTTCTCTCTCTCTCGTAGCTGATGTTTTGAGTGAAGAGGTCATTTTGAAGTGGTACACAGAAGGCCACGTGGCCAAAGGAAAGAGCGTCTTCCTCGAGCAGATGAAGAAGTTTGTAGAATGGTTGAAGAACGCTGAAGAGGGTAAGGATATTTATTTTATTTTTTTAAATGCATTCATTTCTTGTTTACAGAAACCATTTTAATTGGAGTTTCATTGTTTTTCAGAGTCTGAATCTGAGGAAGAGGAGGGAGACTAAAACATGTCAGCAGAATGTTTTGTTACAGAAGTGCTAGTCTTTCAAAAAAAAAAATATTTTCTTTGGCTTTTTTTTTTTTTTTTTTTTTTTGATTCTACCTCCTGTTTTTCAAACCATAACATTTAGATGTCATTTAAGGGCTTTATAACAAATGGTTAATTTTAACAGATTTTTCTAATATTAAGGTTTACACTTAAAATAGCACAAAAGTTGTGGTCAGCCTTTGTAATTATTTACTCGCTCAAGGAACTTTTAAGTGTTGACACGGTTTGGACATCTTAAATTATTGTTATAGTGATTCCTTTATGAATTGACATTCCGTTGAATTAGATCAGGCTGCCTTGTTTGCTTTTAAGATGCCCTTTTCTATATGGTATTGATGCCTTCATGCCCTGTCATGATCAGTGTCCACCAACCCGGGGGTTGGGGAGGGAATGGTCACCTTGTCTCATTGTGATGTTATTGCCAAAGGGTTAAGTCCTTCTCCCATAACATCCATCAGCGTCCTGTTCCCTGCCTATGAAACTGTACAGCGCTGAAAAGAAATTGCTGATCACCCTGTAAAGACCCTTAAATGACTCCCAACCTCTTCAATGATGTATCTCCATCTTATTTGTCACCGATTTCTTTAATCTGAATAACTAATTGACTTTTTTTTAAGAAATAAAGACCTAGAAGTATGCTTTGTGTGTACTTGTTTTCTATCTAACATGCTGTTTGTTTTTGCAAAATCAGATTTGTCCACCATTTTAAAATTGCATGCAATGTGACTTCCACTAGGGGGCACCTCAAAACCAAAGATCAACTACTTCAGAGCATTTTTCAAAAATAATTTAATGGTTTGAAAGTCATGAGTACAGACACTTGTACAAAAACACTTGATTAAATAGCAGCTTGTTTGATGTTTGGCATGTGCAAAAGACCACTTTTCGAATAGCGGACAATTCAAGTATTAGAATACGAAAGGCTTTGTATTCAAAGTGTTTTAAAGGTAGGCCATATTATAGGTATAATGCATTTTGACCTTTTAGATTTGAATGTTAAAAAGTGCAAGTATTTACAAAAGCCTTGCCATATTGCAATATTTCCAGTACATGATGTGGTACTTCCATTGCACCTTCACATCGGTCTTGAAAAAATAACTTATTCAAGGAAGAGTCATTTCACACCGTCTGCAGATTCAGACAAACCTGTAAGCTGAAGTTTTGATTTGTGCAAGACACGCAGGTAAACATTTTAGTTACAAACAACTGGTTGGTACATCTTGGTGCTTACAAAAGAATTCTATCTTTTAAACGTTCACCTCGCAGATACAGTATCTGGATATATATTGTAATCACAGTACATGTTGGGCTCAAAGTTATCGTTTCTACTCATTCCGTTAATGTAAACAATAAAAAAAAAAAAAGTTCAGCAGATGATGTTTTAGTGGTGTGCTTGAGCTTGGCGCATGCTGCACAACCTTTATCTTAGATCCGGGTTTTTCTTACCCTGGAGGTAACAATGCACTGCAGAGTTTCGCTCTAAACCTAATCATTAACATACCTGAGCATGCTAATCAGTGTCATTAGAAAATCACAGGTTGGTGACAGGTTTTTATCAGGGTTGGAGCTAAGAAAGTGCATTGGACCTCCACGGTAAGATTGGAGGAACCCTGATAAAGACCTTAGTTGATGTGCCAATTTGAGGAAGACATTTTGTTACTCTTTCTGAAATTAAACTACAATTAGCAATAGCCAAATTAAATTTCAAGATGAAACTTCCATCTACTCATATCTCAAAAGACCACTGTCTAATACGTATTTTTGGTACCAGTTGGTGCAAATTAGAGGGCAAAAAGAGCCATGTTGGCATATCATGAATTAATATCGCTTTGTGCAAGCATTTCTAGAAGATGCAATTGCACAGCTATAATTGAGTTAAATGATTGCATAATTGCACTCTAACGTCAATAACAACATAAATGTCTTGAAATGCAACTTGCTCAGATGGCCTTCATTTATCCACGTTTAATGAAATCTACCAGACTGAATTTGGTGTTTTATGATTCCGAAGAGCAAGCATGCCCTTTGTTGTTTACAGACTGACCTTAATGTACCCTCTTCGTGAGTCTGCAAAGGTGTGCACTACTAATCAGTCTACACAACAGTATGTTACCTATGTGTGTTCTCAGAGTATAACCTCAAGGCTTCAAAACTTTTGGGGTCAGGGTCATGACCCATGGCTCGTGTTAGGGATCACGCACCTTGACCAACGCCAGTTCCCAAAACATGTGAGACGTTCTCATTATAAAATATTTCCACCTATAGCATGCTAGCATTTGCCACTTGAACTTTCTAATAAATATTTAGCATGCTTTGCCCAACCCAAATTATCATGCTGAGGTTAGAATCTTGTTTACAGTCTCCTGAGAGCCATGTTGGGATCGTGGTCCCGGTGTAGATGTGGAGACAAGAGGGAGGGGATGAGATTTTTCCCCCGCCGTTGTACTGACAGCGACCACTGCAAACCACAAGGTTTCAATTACCATCATGTGACGTGGAAGAGGCAGACACTAGACTGTTTTTAAGGCGAGGGATGGTGTAGCTTACTATATCTGATACTGAAATAGCCTCCCACCAGGTGCAACTTTACACATATTCTCGGGTTACATTAACCAAAACACAGTTGATAAAGCGGACACGCATGCAGAAAAAGTGCAGATTCGTTTCTCTTCTCGTTTCATGTTTTGTCTGTCCTCAAGAGATTAAAGAAAAAGTTAGATAAAACGTTTTGTCTCTGTGCAAGGCAAAGTCTCTTTACATGTAAACATTCAGAAGTTGAGAGCTCCTACGAAGCAGTGGTCATTCGGGAGAACTTCTGCTGTCACGCAGTTGTGTGCTTTTCCCCATCTCTAAGCTGCAGAAGTACATGATAATTGAAAGGTGTTAGAATTCACACCCGCACAACAATCCGTTTACAATTCTATGCGAGATACGTAGGCATGCATTATTGAACACCTAGGAGAACAACTCAGGAAAAAGTAGAGGCTAGGTATTTCTGGCAAATAATAAGGAATTTGGCATGCCAGTACTTTACCAAAGCTCAACAAGTGGCAGTTATAGTTTGAAGGACTCACCATTTTCCTCTGGTTGCTCAAGCAAAAGGTGCAGATGGGTCGAACCGGTGGAGTTTTGAGGTTGGTGTTGCTTTGTAAGATGTTGTGATATTTCAGACAAGGTTGCCCGTCCATGCAGTCCTCCCCTAACAGAAGCACGTTGGCCAAGTGTGAAATATAGCTTGATGCCAATCGCAGGGTCTCGATTTTTGACAACTTCCTGTCGGCTGGCTCCGTTGGGATGAGGGTACGCAGAGCCGTGAAGGCAGTGTTGACACTATGAGTGCGGTCTCGCTCCCGAGCATTAGCTGCCTGACGTTGTTTGCTTACTCCTGCAAGTCTACGACCCCCTCTGCGTCTCCCCGCCTCCCTGTGGCCCCGCATGGGGCTTCCTGCTCCGGTGGATTTCTCTGAGCTTTCGCTGCCACTGTCGAGCTCATCAGGGTCGGAGGGCAAGCTCTGGGTATCGTGTGGAAGATGCTCGTGTTCCCCCGCGGTGGACTTCATGGCGTGCAGAGACACACTGGTAGTTGTGGGTAGTCCATGGCGTAGATGCTGGCTGCCCATGGTACTTTAAGCTGAGTGAAAATAGCAGCCGGGGGGCAGCTGCGTCTGATCCGGTATCCAGAGATCTTCCGTGGCCCCGTGGCACTTCAGCATGCCATTTCTTGAATGACTGATCCCTTTCTGGATTTGTCCGCCACCATGTGGCTGTGGAAAAGGATGGACAGGTGGAGCTGGGGGGCCACCTGTCATGCCCCAAAGAAGGAGGACGTTTGAAGATATATAAATAAGTACGCACCAACACACGTTCAGGGATTTTGGTGTTTTTTACACCTTTGGCCTATAACATTTGGGTACCGGGTCTGTTGGGAGACCTTGTGCAGGTCGACAGGAAGCCAGGACGGTGATCTGACCTACCTTTCCCTGAGAAGACTTTTGTTTTTGTCATTTCATCATGTCTATGGCTTATAAAGTCTTTGTAAGTTTGTAAATTGTGTGCAACAGCTAAGCAACCTTGTTCTGTTTGACCCAGAGCTAAATTTAGCTCTGAAAAGTTTACAGACAGAGACTGTTGTCGTTGCCTGTAAAATTTGTATCTCATGGGCTGTGGGTCACCCCAGGTCCAAAAGGAGAGAGGCATGGTTTAGATTTTGCTGCCTATAGGGGGCAGTGTTTCTAATATGACAGAATGTAATTCAGAGCACCTGTTTGACATGAAAATAACTGTGAAGAGAGTTCTTGGAAAAGGTTTTAAGCCTGAGATAAACTGCACGATGTTCATCCGTCCCAAAGCAATTGTGAAATCGCTACGATTTTTTAACAATGCCAGTTTTTCATCTGCAACAGCCAAACATTGTGCAGTGTGTTTCGGGGTGGTAACACACTCAACATTGGTGTTCTGAAGTTTTCCAAAAGAAAATCTATTTTGCAAGAAGTTTTAACACCCACACGAACCATGTAAATGGTATTTAAACCAGTTCCTTTCCAGTCTTCTCCAGTTGCTTTAGTTAATTTTAGCATGTAGCACTCGACATTAGCACTGTGTACTTATTAGCCATCCTGTTCCTCTCTAATGCCCTGTCTGACTGAACAGCCCAGGTGTGTTCCTGTTTTTCACACACATAAATTGGTACATCTTTATATCAGTTCACCATACATCTGCATGGTAGTTTAGGCAGTGGTTTTAAAGGTTGAGGTTTATTTATTCAGGTTAGTTAGAGTTAGACTCTGTTGTGGAAAAATAATTCGCTTCATGGTTCTTCATTGCCAGATTCTATGGTTTCCTTAGACTTGAGTAGTAGTTCATATGTTTCAATATTCACCACTGGATGTCAGTAGCACACCACTGGAGATTGTTGTTCCATTTTTTTTTTAAGGCAAGAAGTACTAAGTCTAAGAATTGACAAGAATAGAAGTGAACTAATTAGGCATGAAAACCAAAATAGGTTTTAATGCAAGCTTCCAGTGTGGCATCTGAGAGCAATCAAATCGAACTTGTCCTTGCATCATTGGAACCTAAATTATTATCGACTATAATAATTATTCTGATGAAATCACATGACAGCACTTCGCTAATTTGATTAACCCTTTAAGCTCTTTCTGAAGACTAAATTACAATACTTACAGTCCCAAAGTTCAAGCTGCCTGTGGCCCAAACATACGCTCCAACAGGTTTGCTGTTTATCCTGACAGCATCGCCTCTAAACTTCAAGAGTTCCTGCTGGGATGCAAAACAAAGATACGCCATTATAATCCTCCGAGAGTTAGCTTGGCACTTAAATTTGCAGGCGAAAGCTCCTGGTAAGTTGCAAAAGTCAGTCATTGGCTTATAGCGAAGGTTTCCTGGATACCCGCCTCCTTGGAAGCAAGCAGAGCATGAAACAATTCATATTTTCATTGAATGGTTATGCATTTCCAGGTTTACATAGACAATATGACATGGTTTACAATCCAGTTCCAGTTGAATGAAGTTGAGTGCCAATTAGCATTTTAAAGGCCTAATTTCACGTGGAGCAAGATTATAAAGCTCTGTGCACACCTTTTAAGTACCTGTTTTAAAACTCTGTTGGAAAGAGCGTGATTAGATTCCCAAATTAGAACACTTTCAAAGCCCCACCAAAAACGGAAAAGGATTTTCTCTCTCGGGTTTTGGAGAGCTCTTAAATACAGGTCACCATACAAAGGACACCCGGTCCACCTACACATAGATTTGCACTTTAAAAGCAACTAATCTATTTTGAAACCATGCCATAAAGCATAATCCAAGTGCTAAGGGCAATTGCAAATCATGTCTGTGAGATGCTGGTCTACCGAACAGTAATGCCAAGAGCATTAGCATCTAGTTATGCAGTGCATTTTCATGTTTCCCATCATACGTTATGTCTTAATATAGTACATAGAATTTTAAATTCACACGTTTTGAAGATGTACCCATATTACTTCCCAGTTAAACTAACAAAGGGTAATATGTAATACTGTGGTTGGTTATCAGATTATCTTTCTACATCCTAACCCAGAACGTGGCATCATTATGGAAGGAAACATTAAATGAGCAATGAAAGTATCAACACATGATTTAATGAATTATAATGTTTGGGTGTTGTCACTTTCTTTGAATCACTTTAATGTTATAGAGTTCAAAAGCAACTGTGTAAAAGGAACAACCAGGAACAACATTGAACAGAACAAAAGACAGACAGAGAATGGAAGGGACTGAGTGGGAGACCATATAATAAGGTAAAGCAACATATGTCAGTCTGGCGCAGATGAGAGACACACTTCATGCTTTCATTTCTCTTCCTCGACTGGAGAATCTTATGAGGGTCTCTCTAGTGCCCTTGCTGACCATTAAAGGCAACTAATTGGAGCCCAGGGACAGACAGCTCTAAGGGCTGTAGACACCTTTCAAAGAAAAGAGTTTCCAGAGAAGATCTCTACAAGGAAAAAAATATATAGTAAATACTACTGCAGTTTTGGACCACAGTCCACCATGTACCTTCTAGGTACTCCAAATCCAGGGAGAAAAGGGAAAAAAAAGGGAATAGTCTGAGATGGTGGGTTTCTGGGATATATGATTTACTCTGTGTCACCATCCTTGAGATCTATGGCCAGAAAACTGCACTCCATTCTTCTCTGCTGTTCCCTGTTCTTAACTCATTGTAGTAAAAGGATAGCAACCATGTTTCCTTTGACATATTGATTAGCATTAACCACAGTTTTACTACAAATGCCATGGTTAGGGTACCAAAACCGTGGTTAAATTGTGATGCATGGTTTAACCATAGTAAACATGCCTTTTGGTTTTATTCGTGGGAAAACAGTTTTCGTAAGGGAAGAGAGAGCATGGACTTCTTCATTTAGTCTATCTTTCTGAATGAATGCCTTGTTCAGGAATAATGTACATTAAGTTGAACATTGATGCAAAATAAACCTTAAAACAGGGTGATCCGGACCTTGGCATGAAGCTGATGGCTCTTGCAGCACTCTGAAGTGGTTTATTTCATGCTAATGAGTTGCTTCTGCTATTTACAACGTAAATAAATAAATACAAGGTCAGGGAAGTAATTTAACTTCTTTAGATGAGCTAATTCACATTTACATTGATATATTTTCATTTAGCAGACACTCTTATATTTAAAGCATGTTAGAAATGAGAAAAACCACCAACGCCACTAACACGAATTTAGCTTAATGCTTGTGCTATGAATGCTTTGTACTCCGAGCTACCATATTTGGTGAAAAATTAACATCTTAATCAATTAACAATCCATCTCTTAGTGTGTTGTTGTTGTTGTTGTTTTTTTTTACCATTTTCTTGTTTCCTCCAAGCAACGTTGAGGCTCTGCGAGCTGCCGCTGCTTTGAGAGATAACGCAGGTTGCTAACCGCTAATCGGTCAAGACCATAGAAAACAATGTGTTGCTGATCAGTAAAATATCTCGCCTTGTGACTCATGTCAAGTTCAAATAATAGATCGAATTAAGCTCATCATCTTTCAATGACCTCTAACCAAGAAGAATGTGATTAGAGAGAGTATCTAGCTTTAACCGGACAATCCCCAACAGGTTTAATTATAACACATGGAGTGAGAATCACAGCTTGACAAAAAGATGTTAGAAAGCTGTCATCATCCTTCTCAGCGTAGTTATCACATCTCAACATGCTAAATAACAACACCGACGGAGGTAAGAATGCAAATATACGGCCTGATCTTCCTCTTTATTTAAAAGAGACCTTGAGATATAGGTTTATTAAAACAATAATAAGAGGTGGTGCTTTATAAAACAAAGTGAAGCTGATTATCTAAAATACCCTTTGACTCCTGTTAAATGAGCACTGATAGCCTCTCAGATCCTATTTCTATTATTAAATGACTTCAAATAGCCTATATCATAAAGGCACAAGGGATTTATCATAAAGATACTAGCGTTTAATAATTAATAAGTACATAATACAAATATCATAAATTAATCTCTATTGATGTTTCTTAATGTAATAAGCATAAACCAGAGAACCACAATTCTGTAGCTTCTCTTAAAATGAAGCATGTGTACTGAAATAAATTGTGATTCATGCACATGACTGATCAAATCAAATTATATATATATGTAGCCTATGTATATATTTTCCCTCTACATATGCATCTAATTTGATATTAATCAGTCATGTGAATGGATCACACAAAAACATTTTCACACACACAAAAGAAACAATTTTGCACAAAATGTATAACTATTAAGTTTAACATATAAGACTTTATAGCTATAAACAAAAAAGGTCACATTATAATGACCCATTTCCAAGAGCTGGGGCACTGTCTGCAATTTGTTGAATATTATATATTTAAATATAGCCTGTTTAGCTCATGACGAAATGGAGACCATTCAAGGGCTGGCCTATATAACCCTGCTGAAAAAACAGCATATGCTGGTTAAGTAGGTTTTGAAGCTGATATGCTGGTTTAAGCTGGTCTTTTGCAGGTTTATGATGGTGCTTTCCCAACACGATGTGGCTAGCATTAACCAACCAAAACTAGCATATGCTGTTTTTATCATCAGGGAAATTAAATTATATAAAGAAACACTAGACAAACCTTCTTCATTAAAATTGTAAAAAAA
>JAUMHG010000070.1:4561188-4580218 GCA_032359395.1 Enteromius anoplus
GCATATATTTACATATTTTTTAATTACAATTACACACATATATATATATATATATATATATACAAAAATGAATTACCTTCTTAGAGCAAAGAGTTCCCATGTAACCACTTCTGCAAGCACACACATTGGGTCGAACACATCGGCTTCCATATAAACACCTCTGTTCACAGATTGCTGTGGAAAAAGTATGCCATTATTTACTGTTTTATTATCTTAGTATATTTTAGATGGCAGTAGATAGATAGACACTTTTTTATTATTATTATCAATTTAACATATCCTGGGTGAATAAAAGTATAAATTTCATGTTCAAAAAAAAAGACAAGAAAGTAATTTAAGTAGAAGTCCCCACTTTTGAATGAAATCAAATGAAAATATTTCTATTTTAAATGAATGCTGCTCTTTTTAACTTTTTATTCATCGAAGAATCCTGAAAACAAGTATGTCAAATAACGCCCCACCCCCAAAAAAAACTAAAAATAATTATACGTTTCCCCACATTAATGTACATTAAAATAGAAAACCACAATTATACATCTTGATAATATTTCACAATATAATTTGTTCTGAATTTATGTATATATTTATATATATATACACACACAAAAAAATATATAATAGAGATTAAAAAATAATTTTGAAGAATGTCCTGGTTGCTCTTTTCCATAAACTGTCAAGATTAAAAAAAGAAACGTCTTTCTAAATTAGTCCATAGGACCCATCTGCCATATTATAGCTTTATGTGATTAACTGATTACTGTTTTTAAAAATCAATTGTAGCACTCATTCAAATATGTCACCATTAGATGTAAAGTAGAATGCAGGTCAAACTCAAGGAAAAGCCATTTCAAACTTATCCCTATTCGCTCCCCTCGTGAGAACATCAGCATTCACATTTACTTCCTGCTCCCTGCCACACACAGACGATCTGTGCTGTTTATCACCAAAACATATCGCCAACAACCGCAGAGCGCAGGAACAGACGAGATGCAATTTAGATTCTTTTACTGAGAACGAGAGCGAGTGAAGTGCGTGTCTTTGGAGGCTCGCTGCAGTGTAGCTGCGGTGTAAGGATTGCATTTCTGTTGCTAGGATGGGAATCACTTACGGATTTGGCAGAGAGTTCCCTTCCAGCCGGGACGACAGTGGCAGGTGTTCGGCCCCACACATTCACCTCCGTTTAAACAGTTCTGCAGACACACAGCTGGAGGAACAGAAACCACATCAAACAAACAAGCCTCAAATCACTGGACCACATTATCAGAGTGAGATTGTTATACTATACAAGTAGAAATGTTATAGTTTCTTATTTTACAATATTACATAAGAACTGTGCGATTTCTGTTTGAAGACACTTTTCTGGGTCATTAGGGTCATGGCTGTGGGGCTGATGGGTCTCGTGTGTAAACTGGAATTTTACTGTTCTTGGACTTCTGCTAGCATGAGGTAAGGAGGTCACTTGAAGGTCTTTAAAGTTTGGTACTCACGTTTATCACATCTCTTTCCCCTCCAACCTGACGCGCAGTCACACACATCTGGACCGACGCATCGTCCTCCGTTCATACACAGTGGCTCACACACACCTGTGAGGAAATGGAAAGGTAAAGCTTTGGATTTACTCAGACCGATAAGGAAAAATAACAGAATTTCAGTTTTTGTAGACCAATAAAGGATTTTAGAGTTGGATTTGCCAAGATGTCTCTGAAATACTGATTACAATTCTGACAAGAGTAATAACAAACAAAAAACATTAATAATAATAATTAATACTAATAACAACAATAATGGACTATGTTGTAGACTTTCTTTTTTAAAGATTTAATAACTTAATAATAATACTAATAATACTAAATAATTATTATTGTTGTTGTTTAATTTAATTGTACTGATTCACACCTTCTGTTTGATATTTTTCTTTTATTATTTAATTAATATGAAATATTAATAGCATTATTCATAATAAAATTTTAAATCAATTGTTTATTATTTATACATTACACTGTTATTTTCTTATTTTTCTTTTATGTTTAAACTATTTCTTAAACATTTAATATAAAAACTACTTAGTTTAATATGTATAATTAATAAATACTTCATGTTATGGTTTATTTTTCAATTTGAAATGCTATTTGTCATTAATAATACTTTGTGACATTATTATTACCCTTATTATTATTATTATTATTATAAACAATATTGTAATTATTGTTGTTGCTATTATTATTATTAACATTGTATACTTCCATTTTATTGAATATTATTATTTATTTTTTAATTATGATAAATAATATTATTATTTGTTTTTATTTAAATTTTTTAAAAAGTAACGCTTGAACACTTGAATCTTGTTCATATATTATTTTATCTATTTAAATGGTTATTTCCCATTATTTACTATGATAATATTATTATTATTATTATTACTATTAGCATTAGCATTTTCTATATTTCAACTATATTTAAAGGCAAAAATTAATTAGCTGTTTACTGACTGTGTGGTATGTTTAGAAAAAAAAATTATAATAAAAATAATTAAATATATATAATAGAGTTGACCTCAGCATAAGGACATTACCAATGCTATTTTAATTGGAATACTCATTTAACAAGGCTTGCTAAATTAATTCATCCAGCCCTGATCCCATATGTCTCATAATTCTCACTCTGAAATAACTCACTCTCTTTGCTCAGATTCATCTCTCTTCCTCCTTGATCAGACAGGCCATATGCATCCCCTCAACTAACGTCTGATCTTGGCTCCCAGAGCGACATTCTCTGTCATTTCGATCAACAAAACAGCTCTATACTTTCCTTCCATATGCTGTGACTTAAATCCCATCATGGTATGTGTTTCAAAATGGGGCACAGACGTATAAAACTGTATGTTATAAGAAACTTGTTTCTATCAAGACGACACTTACTTTTCTCACAGCGCGGCCCAGAATATCCCTTCACACATGAGCAGATGTTATTTCGTATACAGTGACCACCATTCTTGCAGGGTGGACTGCACACAGCTGAAAGAAAGAGAAGCACATAAAAGGCAGGCATTTGATGAAGGAAAATCACACCTGTGTTCTCTGAACTGATGAAGGACACATCAAATAGCCGTAAGGTGAAATAACCGACAGCGAATCTGACACGACCGGGAAAACACACTCTAAAAGCTCCTACATTTCACAAAACCCGAAGCAACCCAGACATTAGAGTCATTCCCCATCATCAAAAACATCTTTACCAAGCTGATGTTTCAAGCCATTACGTGAATCATTCTTCACCACGTGAAGCTGCTGCAGAAGAATCGATATACACACATCAAACGTCCTGAATCTGGGGCTACGACATGAGCACAACACTTCAATAGAATCCAAATAGTTTTTAGGGCTTGTCCATTTTATCGTTTTAAAGTGCAGTAGTCAAGCTTCACCTCACGCTCTTAAGAAATTGATATCCAGCCTCTGTGAGCTCTCAAAAAAAAAAAAAAACAAACAAGGCGATGCATCAAGAAAGTTAATTCAAAAAGAAGTGCCGTTACCGTTTTGACACCGAGCCCCGTAGAAACCAGGCTGGCAGGTGCAGGAGTTTGGCCGAATGCAGGTCCCACCGTTGAGACACATGGGGTCACACAGAGCTGGGGATAGATGAATTCATTAAATACAATAAGAACAGAACATCGATGGTTGTTTCAAGGTCAGATCTCACTGTTAGATCATATTCATAGCTGAGGTGTTAAAAAATAATTATTTACTTCTGAAAAGAGAGTGAAGTAAGTAGAGTGTAGAGTAATTGATGTCAAACTCTATTAAAAACCTTGAAATTCGTAAAAATATACTGTATATGCTGTGTGCATTATGCTTATACAATAGCGAGATCTGGGCTACAATTAAATATATTTGTGTGTGTGCGTATACATATATATTAGGGGTGTAGTTTACAAAATTCATGGTTCGGTTTGATATGATTCAATGGAGTTAGAGTTTCAGTCAGTTTTCAGTACAGGGGCAGGGTAATTAGTTGTGCCACAATGTCGGACATATTTAACAAAATAAAATGTGGCGTTTTTTTTAAGCGGATAAAAAAAGATGATGAATGGCGGAAGAGCACTTCGCAGCACTTCAATCTCGGCGCAGTAATATCATCACTCCTTGGTTGTTTTGACGGAAGTGAGAGGGATTTCAGGAGTGATGATATTACTGCGCCGAGGTTAAAGTGCTTCGATGTGCTTTTCCAACATACATTATTGTTATCTTTTTTTAATCGACGTTTTAGTTTGTGCCACCATACTTACTCGTGTAACTACTTGTATCCGATAATATTTGTGTGTAGCCTACTCTGTATATTTATTATATATAGATGGTTTCAACGACAAAAACATAAACAAGCATTACTGTGTGCATGCATGCTTTTGTGGCCCTAACGTAGCTTCTGGTAGACCTCTAAATAGAATCAGTAACAACAGCTAAGTCCTTCTAAAGTAGATAATTTTTTTGATAACAAGCGAAATATGTTCGCTGTGTAAATCAGACGGATTTATTAAAAATGCAAACTCATTGCCAGCAGGAGGTATATACTCAAATAGCAGAATAAAATTTAAAATGTTGAATTGGCTGTTAACTGTAATGAGTTCTAAATATGTACATCTTAAGTACTTAAATTACAAAAATGTAACATTATACAAAAATAAACCTACATAGAATTTAAAAAAATGAATTGAGAAAGGTTCATAACAAGATAAGCAAAACTTAAATAAAAAAAAAAAGTCTTTTTAGTATTTTTGCATCACCTTATTGCTTTGTTAGGAGAATCAGAGATGACTTATATTGGTTTTGATTATTATTTATGTGACTAAAAACTACATTTGTAACTCTGAGGCTCTCTGCTCAATTGATAGTAATTGATCCTCACAGGCTGACAAGAGGAAGTTATCATCAGCCTGAAATAATAGCTAGTGTTTTCTCTGAGCCGCCAGGATAGAATGAAAAATGAACAGATAGAGGTCCTACATCAGCTAAATGCCACCAGGAAGCAGCGCACACACATATGATGGATTTAGTGAGAAGAGATTGGTCCCACTGGGAGCCAACCACACACATTCTCTCACCTGTCTCGCACGATGGTCCCATCCACCCTGCCAGACACTCGCACTCATCCGGTGATGAGCACTTCCCGCCGTTTTGACAGTGATGGTTGCACACCACTGTGTAAATGAAACCAAAACACATGCAGTACATTATGTGACCACGAGGGGTGCAAGAGATTACGTTTAAAATCCCCATGCGCATGAAATCAAAGCAAACTTGATTTATCAGGACTCACTGGTTTCACATCTGGGCCCTACGAAGCCATAGGGACATGAGCAGGTGTCTCGACCCACGCAGGTGCCTCCGTGCAGGCAAGGCAAACTGCAGAGAGCTGCGGGAATATTCATAAGACCAAATGCACATAAAATAAAGCCATATATCACAAAACACTAACGCCTACCTCATCAAGTCTGTGCAGATTATTCAGCTCTTGCCTCTTTATGGAAAGCACAAATGGTGCAGATTTGCAAAATGGTACCAAAAAACATAATGCTTGAGGCCATCTGTTTGCTATTTGACACAAAATTAACCTACACAGATATAAAATGGACAATCATTTTCCTGAACATAAAATATCGGTGGAAACATGAAATGCTGAAAACAATGTCTCCTATTAAATTTACAAATATCACTCCAACTTGTAATGCAGGCAGCAAATCATGGTTCATAAACAAAAGGCTACGAGGTAAACAAAAGTCTATTGACTATAAAAAAGCAAATCACAGTTCATAAATGAAAGGCTGTTGTAAACAAGGCTACTGACCAGAACAAAAAAGCCATTTCATAGGATCATTAACTCAAACAATGCCTACAAACTGCAAAGAAAATGGGAAAAGTGCACTTTTTTTCACAATGGGAATGACATTGTAGCTCTCTTACCGCTTTCACAAGCCTCTCCATGGTAACCTGACATGCAATCGCATACATCTGGCGCCACACATTTCCCTCCATTGAGGCAGGCTGGACTGCAGATTGCTGTAAGAATCCAAAATTACATTATTCAACAACTGCGTTAGTTTCACAAAACGAGTGTATGTGATTGTATCTATGACCATCTATAAAACAATATAAACATTAGAGTGCGTTTTGTTTGTGACCTGTTTCACAATTGGGACCACTGTATCCCTTCTTGCAGCGACACGTGTTGGGGGCCGCACACTCCATGTTTCTTCCGCAGGCATGTCTGCACACGGCTGAATGTACAAATGGCATGCAAACACAAATAACACACGGTCAGATTCACTCTGTCAAAACGCAAACACATATTTGCCTCCATCTGTGGCCCTGCAGCACAGGAAGCGAAAACATATACAGATTCTGTATGTACTATACCTGTTTTAAATGTGTACCTTTCACTTTTAATTAAAGCAAGTTGTTGTAAAAGTGCTGGTGACGCTAGTGTTATATTTTTAGATCATTACCATGCTTGCTGTTTAAGATTCACCCTAAATTCTTCCTTCAAGCGTTCTGAAAAATACAAGACTGATTTGAATAGTTGGGTAACGTTCGCCACATAAACTTGTGGGAAAATGAAAAACTGAATCCATTGCCATATGCTTTGTAGAGCTCAACGGAACACACCTGTGACTGTTTCAGGCATGTTCATGCTGTATTCATACCTTCAAAACAGTTCCTGCAAATAGTCCATGAATGCATAAGTAATTATTGTCCTGAGTGAATTTCAACATAGTAATGTAATATCATGTGATTACAATAGGAAAAATGTTTCTAGTGATTCTTCCACCCACTGCTCCTAATTTTCTCAGGTTCACAAACCCATGGGAATGGGCTCAAGGAATGTATTTATTCCTTATGCCTAGAGCATGCTCGGGGAGTGAGCTTATTATTTACACCAGTTATTGTCAGTTGTCAGTCTTAAATTCCACATGCTGCTCAATTTTTTATAGTCTAGACCTCAGAAGGCATGCCCACAATCTGTTCACTGACTTATTGCACATAAAATCGGCAATTACTATAAAATTATTTGTAGTTCAAATTGGACTAGATGGCTTTGCGCTGTTTTTGGGAGTCAGGGTTCACCATTTCATCTGGAAACCTAATCAGAAATGTACCGGTTTAATGCAATCAGCGAAGTTTGCGAGGTTAGTGGCAACTTAATTATGGTACTAACTCTTTCAGGTAAACTGACATATGGTTGGTTGACCATGCTTGTTGACACATACATGCAACATTTATCACTAGGGCAGTTTTCTTAAAAGGGAAAATGTTGTCCCTTCTTTACCTTCTAAAAGGTTTATAATAGCACATTAAGGGTAGATATTACTCCTCTAAGGTACAAATATGCACATTTTAGGGGTGAGTGAGATACAAAGACATAGGGTTCTGCCCCAGTGACAAGATGGTATACCCTTCAAGGTATAATATTTAAACATAAGCACTTGCTTATAAGCAAGCAGTTTTTGCTCAGATGTTTATGTCATGGATAAGTAAGTCCCTGATGTTGGACTTGCAGGACTAGCTCAATAAATAATCAAGAAAAATCATCTTGTACATCTAAAATTACCTCTGCAGATTCGCCCATCTCCTGTGTACCCCAAAGGACAGCGTCCACATCTAGGCTGGCCGTCCCCTGCAAGTTCACAGTGGACTCCTGGGAAGCAAGGGACATCTGCACAGGTGAAGCTTCTTTCCTCTAAGAGAACCGCGTTTTTTCTCTTGCTTTGGTGTCTACCATTCTGAAGAGTTGGTTGGTTGTCCAGGATTTTGGTTTGACTTTGCTCACCATGGTAGGTCAAACTCTCCCGAGGCAGTGGTTGCGTGTTGTAGGTGTCTTGGATCCCGGTTCCAAGGCCTCCATCTGCAGAAAACTCTGACTCCGGAAAGGAGAAAGAAAGGGAGGTTAGGGCTGCTGTTAGGGGTTTCTGGGAGTCAGGAGGCGTCCAAGGTCGAGGTCGAATAATTGTGACCTGACTGGTTTGCTGTGGAGACTTCCTCAGTGTCTCAACATGCCTTGAAGTATGAGGTAATGTGACTTTTCCAGACGTGACGCCTGCAGATCCACTTGCTTTAAACGAAGCATCTCGTTCTTCTGGACTCGTAACAATGTTCAGTTGATTGTGAGAGTAAGTGAGGTTTCGATCCCTGCTGCTGGTTGAGGCAGGTGTGTGTCCTGCAGTCAGGATTAGCTCCCCTTTCCTTGTGACAGGTGGAAAGGTTGGTGGGAGGGGGATGCGAGTGGTGGCCTGATGGTGTGGGACCCTCGCTGGTGAGGATAGGCGTCTCTGAGGTTGCCTGAATGGAAGGACGGGGAGGTGCAGATGGGGAAAGCCGTGGGAGACGTGGGGAAGGTTGTTCTTGGCTTGGGTCAGTTGTGGTTTGTAGGCGGGTGCTAGACGAGAGGACAAGCTTATTATGCAAGATAAAAAAAGCTCATTTTCAAACAGTAAATACTTTTAATCCAACATACACAGCAAAGCTTATTACATTAGGGACACAAAAATGAAAAGAAGAGATTGATAGTGTGTCTGCAGTTATGGTTCATTAACATTCTCTGGATATCCCTTGAAGATTGCACACAACGAGATCACCGGAAATGCATTTATGATGCAATGTTGCTCAGTACTAGCTTAAAACCTCATGGTGGTGCTAGTATATTTACTCATAAACAACAGATAGTTGCTGTGGCTGCTTGACAAGATTTATTTTGTCCCCCATCCACATGCGAGGAACAAAGACACAATACAACAAAATGCAATCCCAACAACAGAGACACACAGTTGTTTCTGAGTGTGTTGGAATCTGGGATGCATGTGGCGACAATAAGGGAATTAGCTTGCAAAATGAAGCTGTTTCTTTTCTAGTTCCCACTGTGGCTGCTCATGGATTCACTCCTGATAACGGCACTATTAGAAATGATTCCAGCAGTGGGCCATTCACTGGGAAAAATGCGTTAAAAGTCATTACCCCGCTCTGAAGGCTTTTACCGCCGTGCTGCGATGCTGCAACCAAGGAAAATGTATTCTAGGGATTTTTCAAGCAAAGGAACAGATTAAGAAGTCTAACAACATTTCCATTGAGTGAAATTTAACATACTGTACTCTGGGGATAAGAAGGGATAAGATGCAGTCTGGTAGTTTAGCTTTTTTTATAATATAAAAAAGAAGAATCAAAGACTAAAACAGAAACTTGCTACTTTGTTAAAAACCAATTTTTTTGCTCAGTGTCTCCACCCCTCCTCATCCCCTATCTAAATGAGTTTACACATTCTTTCTCTAATTCCTTACTGTCTATTTTCGTTTCCTATACTCGGCAGCCAAAAACGCATTGTGGGTCAGCAGCCACCGAGCCCCAGCCTGTGCATGACTGAGCATTAGACGTTTCCAGGTCTCATTTATCAACCGTATCAAAGCACCTGTCGCGTTTTGAGGATTACGACAGGCTTGTATCCTGTTCGTAATGTTTTCTCTAATTACTGGAGCTCTGCGCTTTCAGGAGATGAAACAAGGAGGATTAAGAAAGGATTGAAGAGGAAAACAGCGACAGACTCATTTTTAAACAAAGCTAAAAATGTAAGTTAAGTCTTCGTGATGATGCAACAACTCTGAAAAAGTTTAGTGCTGATAAAAAGGTGTGTGTGCTTATGCATGCATTTATATATTTATATACAGCTTCGAAAGACTGATTGCAGTGTTGTTAAGTTTAAAAAGTACTTACTTTGCTTGGATTGTTTTGTGCAGGTGCGCCCATTGCCCTGGTATCCTGGAGGACATCGTCCACAGACGTAGCCAGTGTAGGGCGGGCGGAGGTCAATGCACTGAACACCTGGAAAACACGGCCTACTTGCACACTTGGATATCGCGTTTAGTCCTTTGGGAAAACCTGCACAGTAAAGAAATAATAGCTTTTAATTTTGCCATTAATATATAGATGTTAGCATTTACTCATTAGCATCTTAATAGAAGATTGATGTGAATGTAGGGTCATAAGCCCTCTGGGTTATGTGTCTCGTAGTGATTTCACCTTCAACTCCTACCAACAATTTCACACTCCTACGAGGCCTCGGCAGCCTACATCAGTTACCCGACCGCAACAGACTGGTGAAGGATTAGCTATGCAGGGAAAATGAGGTCTCGCTCGTACACTAGGGAAGATGTGCTGATGTCAGGAGGTGTGAAGCAACACCCTGAAATTTTTACCTCATTTCCTGTGACTACAAATTACCCCATTGTTTTATATGCCACTGAACAAACCGGTGTCCTTTTTACTCCACCACATATAGGCTACAGGAATCATCTGAGCACTTTTGGAGCACACGGGAAATAATTTTCGCAGCAGTATATGGGGTCACATCATCATATTTTATTAAACAAGTACTTCCTCATCTTGCTCACAATCACCCAGATGCACGCACCTGTTCTGTCGAGCGTCACGTGCCGTGTCAAATAAAACAAGAATCCTGCCCTCTGCCAGCGGAGCAGAGAAAGATGAAAGAGTTAGCAGCTGTCTTCCATTAAAAATAGATTTATAGGCTCTGTGATTACACATATCAAGGGTTATTGCCCGGGCTTTTTGTCCCATTTCCGCAAGGTCAGCGCGAATTCCTTAGACAACGACAGGATTTATCGGCCGAAGTGTGTGATAGCTTGCATCCCCTCTGCTTGCCATCTCATCTTCCTCCATAAGTGTGATGGCAGGCAATTTGCAAGCCGGCAAGACTATATTAGCAAGAGATGAGGTGCTCCCAAGAATGATAGCGGCTTTCCAGAGAGGACTATTTGTCCCTGTTCCTCAAACTCTGGCTTTATCTACCTTTCAGAAAAGATGACTCATGGGATAGCAAATCTCTGTGGACTTTACAAATCCCCCCTAGTCCTCCATCTCAATCCTTCCTTTTCCTTTCCTGCATTAATTATGACGGAGACAAGAAAGGCAAGTGTAAATGAGGGTTTGACAAAATAAAAGGATATGTAATGTTTGAATTGCTTCGAGCGCAGCCTGGGGACAAACGGGCATCTGGGACACGGTCTAATTTCATTTTCAATTAGTATTTACAAAAGAACGACCAGGGTACCTAAGAACGGCAGGAATTCATTTAACCTTTGGGGCTGTAGCACACAGTAACTCAAATGTAGAAGTCTCTTTTGGGGTCCTATTAATGGATGTTTCTACATTGGTAATAACCTTTAAAACAGACAGCAATTCAAAACAATTACACGGGGTCCCCCATCTACAGTGACCCTCTTAGTTTGTAAAATTTAAAATGTTCTTTGCGTACAGTGAGAGAACCATTGTGTTGAATCATTCAATTACGCGACAATCAACACCTTTTCATAGAAAAGAACAATCCCAAATGAAATCTCATTAACGTCTGAGGGTTTTTTCTAGGATTGAAATTAGAATTCAGTGGGGATCAAATTAAGAGACTTTGTACTTTTTCTCCTTGAAATAATCTCAAACATGTACGCTCCAGATTTTAACATTGTCAAACTATTTTGCAATGATGTGTATTTGTCTCTTTCATTTCCCCAAAATAATTTTCAAAGAAAATGAATTAAAATGTTGAGGCACATATTGAAATATGATGTTGTGCTAATAAAATAAAACAAAAGGCTTCAAAGATGACTTTGCAAAGATGGTTAGAGTACACATATTCCCTGGGAACCCCCTCAAGTCTCTCCGGTTGATGTCTCATCTTTCTTTCGTTCAATTTTATTCCCAGAGGACATAACCTAAGGGAGTGAGAGGGAGAAGAGAGAGAAGATGAGGGGAGGCAATAGAGCCATAAAGCCAATTTACATTCCCCATCCTGATGTCCTCCAGGGGCCTGTTGTGCCAGTCCCAGCAAATATTGTTAGGCCCCCTGAGCTATTTGCGACAAAGTGCCATAAACATAGGTCTAATGACTTGTGTGCTCTATTCTTTGTGTCTTTGTCTTTGACAGGCCTTTGGTGAGGAAAAGAACAACATTAATTGTAAATTATTTTTTTTCTAATCATGTCATAAGATGAAACACACCTACTTTAACACAACTTTGGCATATTTCAAATTGTTTAATTGACATTATAGATCTTATATTAAGAGCTTGAGACTTTGATTGCACACTACCTTGACTTTCAGACATTGTTGAGATCCCTTTTTTAAAGCTCAGAGGACATTTGAAAAATAACTTGACCCTGTTTTCCTCAAGAGATTCCTTTAAAACTTAGATGTTCCTCCTTCAGAAGGGATAAGGATTCTGAGTAATCTTGTCTCTAGAAATAAAGATGGCAATTCGAGGAAGAATTCTACAAGCAATGTTGGAGCTCATACTGAATTCTTGATTATTTTTCTTTTCTTATTTTTGTATTTAATACAATGGTATTTAATAAATGAATTTAATACAGTTGTTTCTCCTAGAGACCAATAAGGAGATCATTTCCAGTAAGATTTGTAATTTCTCTTCCCTATGGGATTATACATGCAATACCAAACAGATTTGACTATGTGTCTCTTGACTATTACTCTTCCAAATGAAGAGTGAGAGATGTCCTTTACCTAACCTTGCTCTGCTGAGTTTCATAGAGAGTATGAATGCCTGGCATGGCTAATTAGAATCGCTAATTTCAGGCATTATACCAAGACGAGAGGGTAAGAGGTGCGAGCACAAAGGCACGCCAGCAGGCCTTGTCTTGCTTTGTGCTTAGCAGCTGGACGAAAGTCATTTCCTGGGAACATCACACACACAAAAAAACCTAGCGCAGGAAATGACTCGAGGGGGATTGAAGGGACATCACGCTGCGTCAGGGAAAGACAAAGAATCGTTTTCTGCAATGTCATGACACCAGCAGTGGGCGATTTGGCTCCGAACGAAACCCTCACGGTTTTGTTTCCTGGCCATCTGTGGACATGTAGAGACAGAACAATGGAAACAACAACTTGCCAGTTCTCTGACTTGTGCTGGTGGCGGCTTTGTTGACCGAGGTCTTGCTTGGAGCTTCGTTGGACATCAGCGGGAGGTGAGTGGAGGTCGTTTTTGAAAGGGGGGCGGGCATTTTGCTGATGGGCCGCACTGCGGGTGGCGCGGATGGGGTGACGGCGTGAGAGTTGATGGGACGAGATGTGACCAATCTTGCTGGTGCTGATGGAAAAGAGAGAGACAATGATTCAAAATCAACTCGACAGCTTTTGCTACTGAAGCCTCAAGTGCCAAATAAAGGACGAGAAAGATGTGTTACACCCGTAATCCCGCAAACTGACAAAAGTTTTCGGTCACATGGCCATATGTTTCAAACGAACCCATTAAAAAAAAAAAACCAAAAAGTACTAATTGCAAGATGCATGTTTTTAACCATTTATGAAAATGCGCTAATTGAGTATGAGGTTATTGTTCATATGACTGTTCAGGAAAATAGTTTTATTACTATATGAGAAAAATTATAAATAAATCTTCGCATTGAAGACTGTTGGTGTTACCATGTTGTTATGAAGATAAAATATGATCCTTATTTACAAGCATTTTGCATTCTAATACAATATGTTCCGAGTAATGCAGCATCAGCTGTATCCTCACAAACGTTTTCCATCCTTTTACCATTTTAAAGACATCCACTTTGCCAACATCTCTGCCTGATACAACAACTGCCTAACCATTTCACATCTCTGAAATGTTCTTCAAACAGTTTCAGAGTTGAGGCTGATTTCTCCTCAGCTTGTCAGTAAAATGCACAGCAGAGACATGATAATTTCACTTCCTCGCTGTCTCTCTCTCTCTCTCTCTCAACACGGAAACTACAGAGGAGCTGTTTTACCAATTATCTCTGGACAAGCGCAGTATCTGGCATGAAGTCTGTGTATGCACAAGGTGGATAACTATCTTGTGCCATCTGGATTGTATTGCTCTCCCTCCCGCAATTCTGCTGGTCATAATCAAAGCGGGGTGGCAGATCCAGCTCTCGCTGCTCTGTTGTATTTCTGTGTGCTGCAATCAGACAGATTGTGTTTGTAATAGAGGCCCAGGCCTGGATGAAGGAGTCATAAAATCTCTGTCCCTCTGATGGAGGAAACCGTGAACACAGAGCTCCCCTGAACGAGGGTTTATCGCTTGCAGATTACGGTCAAAAGACATTTGCAGAACATTTTGTCAAGGCACCCGGAGCAAGATGGAAAAAAGATGTGAGGAGCCCCTTGAGCAACAGTGCAGAGAAAAACACAATGTTTAATACAAAACCCAAATAACTGATCACTGAGCTTTAAGGTTCTTGGTTTATAAAAGGCTCAGTGACAATGGATGTCTGATTTGGTACACAAATGCATTATCAATGAAGGATTTCACGTAGTTGCCATTTCTGGAGCACGATGTAATTTTTCCAGGCTGATGCCATGGATAACAATATTGTTAATAAATAAATATTTAAATGATCTTTTCATGCACCTTGAATTTACTTGATTGCACAAACCTTATTCTTTCTTTCTTATTAAAAACGAAAACTTCATCACACAGGTGTATTCTTTTGATATGTGTGGTTAATGTTTAACAGATGTTTTCTTTATTGTATTTTTATCCAGTTAAATTATCTAAAACATTTCATCTTAAATAATATATACAAAATTTAAAACATATGTTAAAAAATCTTTAAAAATGAGCTTTCTAATGTAGCCATTATTAATTGAAATACACTATTTGGCAGTTCTGTGAGAATATTATTCAGGGAAGCACTCAAGCTGAAACTTTGATGCTTTGAAATAAAAAAAAAAACCTGTATTCCCTAAAGTAAAATCTGGGCAGAACTGCAGGATTGTGATGCTTTGGCATCCGCGGGTGTACGTGAAACAAGAAAAGAGAACCGTTTCCCTTTTTTGTGTGTGTGCACAACCAAACTGAGGTCATATTTGTTTGGGACTGTTTAACTTCTCAGCAAAAGTCTCTTTTTTTTTAGAAGTAGTTGTGCTTTGGGAGGAAATTTTCTTACCTTTGCAGGAGATCCCGTCTCCCTCCAGGCCCCGAGGACAGGGGCCGCACCTGAAGGAGCCAAAGCCATTCACGCACCTGACCCCGGGAAAACATGGCCCTTTCTCACACTCGTTCACATCATCCTGACACGTGGCACCTGTGAACATACAACAATTATCATATTTATAAAATATGTTTAGACTGTTTTGCCATTGTTATGTTGCCCACCACTGTGTAGAATCTTTATTTCACATAGAAATGAAGGATTTCGTGAATGTAAACCCACCGTTAATGTGGTAATCAATGAATCGCTCCCTCAAAAATTGGAACGAATTTCGGAACAATTCAAGCAACATAATTACATCATTCACTCAGATTGATTCTTCCAGTAACAAATCTGTCTTATATGTAAGGAATAATTGACGACGGGCCGTTGAATTATTAGAAAAATAATGCACACCCGAGGAGGTGATGCGGCCACGACGCGAAGCGGATATCCTACGGTTGCCACACCTCAAGACATCTAAGATTATATATTTCAAGGGATTTGTCCGTTTTTTTTTTTTACTTAAATTGCTATTGTGAGTAGAATTATTTCTTCTGCACCTCATCCAACGACTCTTTTGCTAGTTCCAAACGTCATTTTAAAGCTGGTGAAAGATTTGGAAAAATTGGTTAAAAGAAATTTAATCCTTTTGACTAATAATTGCACACCTCAGAACGTTCATCAGCCAACCAGATTCAAGCATTCAAAGGCCCGTAATATAAAAATTATATATATATATATATATATATATATTATTTGTAGTAATTGCTCTTGGCAGTGGACCCATGTGACAGATTTGAGAAAATTAGCTCCAATTATATAGACGCAATCGGTGAATAGAATGAGATTTATTATTAGACATACACAGCGATTAACACACGAATGATGACCACAGCCATTCACACAGACATGTACACATACTGTATGCATGTGTTAATACAGCCATCCATATTATTTCAGGCGTCAGTGAAAGAAGTTAAACTGCTCTGTCATATTTGATCGTGCAAATAAGAGCAAGACAGCATTTGCATCTGTTAATAATACTCAAAAGTCTTGTTCAGGATTATTTATGTAGCGCCCCCTTCAGGCATCAGGTATATCGAGCCGCTTGTATTGTTGACGCTGACCCCGGATTCCTTTTAATCGTGTCTCTCGATGTGATTTTACTTCAAACTAAAATCAAACTATGACCCTCCTGTTATACTACTGCTTTTAAAGTTCACTTGGATCTCTATAAATTGCTGTTCACAAATAGTAGCTACCCATCAGTACTATCTGAATGACCACACAACCTAGTAAAGTTATACAAATGTATTCCAAAAATAAACAAAAGGAATCAAAGATAAATCAAATTAAAGCTCAGTTATTTTCGTTTTGAAAATACAAACTTGACTTCAATTAGGGTAAACCACTACTACAGTGTACTTTGGAAAACTTAAAATGGAAATAAAGTATGTTTTTAAATTTTAGAGTTAGTTAGAAACACAAATGTACTCTTTTTCCTGATATACTTTCAATGAATCAGTATTAAATCACAATATTGTTCAAGGGATAGTTCACCCAAAAATGAAAATCAGATGTTTATTAGCTTACCCCCAGGGCATCTAAGATGTAGGTGACTTTGTGTCCTCAGCAGAACACAAACGAAGATTTTTAACTTTAACCGTGGCAGTCTGGTAGTCATTTAATGGAAGTGGGTGGACCTTTCAAAGTAAAAAAAAACATGGTTGTCTATCAGAGGTAAAAAATGATATAAATACTGTTCAGTTTCTCACAACAACCGATCGTTTCGTGTCTTAAGACATCAATGTATCGTCACGAGCCGCAGGGTGTAATCTGGATTTGTCTGTGAATGTTTTTTTTTACTTTAAAGGTCTGGTGCCCATCCACTTCCATTAAACTACCAGACTGCCAAGGTTAAAGTTAAAAATCTTTGTTTGTGTTCTGCTGAGGAAACAAAGTCACCTACATCTTGGATGCTCTGGGGGTAAGCTAATAAATTTATGAAAAATGAAAAATCTATCCCTTTCAGTAACAGCAACTGACTTGGGCCCACACACACACACACCCCGCTGCAGGCCTGAAACATCGCTTGAGTGTGTTGCGGCCGAGTGAAACGTAAAATGACCGCTTCTCTCTCTAAGAGCACAAATAAACAAATAAATGTACCTGAATAAATGTGAAAGACTTAGAGGAACTCTTAACCACTCGGCGATTAGGAGCGCTATCTGGTTTTCCTCAATGCACTTCCCAGCCGAGGCAGCAACCGGGTTTGGCGATCGCTCAGATCACTTATAAGTCTCGTATTTGAATTTGAAATTTGAATTGAATCGTACAGGCGTTGATTTAACTAAAGTGCTCACCAGCAAAACGTGAAAGTCCAGTTTACTGCAAAGGTGATCAAGCGTTAAACCGGCATTTCTTCCGAATCGCGTCGCATTGACTTCTCTGTGATGTCTTGTTGACTTCACAACATAATACTACACTGGTTAACACTCAAACAGTCCCGTTCTGATAACAGTTTTCATTCATAAAGTGCTGCATTTTCTGTTCCCATGCCGACAACATCACCTACGCGCTTCTTTTTTCCTCTTTTGACTGACAACCTTACTGGCCAATCACAGCTGCACTACCTGACATTAGGCGGGATCAAGTAAGTTTTTAAACCAATAACATTCAATTAAACACAACTTAGTGAAACAAACATGTCTAAATAGAACCCTTTCTTATAGAAACACTTAAAAAATAAATAAATAATAAAATGAATACAAATAAATATGATGATGAAAATGTGAATAAATTAATGAAATATACAATAGAAACATAAATTAACGCAGGGTTACATTCAGTTTGGCTTTTATGCTTATTTTAGCTACTTTTAGTACTCCAAAACTTGGGCAGGAATATGTTATGAAAATGTTGAGGGTATGACTATAAGTGATCTTGACTGTTACGTCACAGTCTGTGTTATATTCATCTGTTTTTCAGTGGTCTTCAGTGGAAACAATAGTGTATGAGTTTGAGACTTAGTATGTGTTTCCATGTACAGAACTCATATTACTCAACTATGCCAAGATAAAGACTAGTCCTAACTGTATATTGTGTACGGTTTAATCAAACATGTAGGGTCATATGAAAACAAACAGCACCTCAGACATCATTTTTAGACACTGCTGTATTTCAATTTGTCCCTTCTTGATGTTTACAAACTAAACTCTTGTCTTGTCGTGTGAGTTTATAGTGCTAATCTTTACCCATAAGAAATGTATCTTTTTAAGTAGATGTTTGAAACTTTATAAGTTATAATTTTAGACATGGACAGGGCCTATGATAAACTAACTGAACACTGTGAGATACATTCAGTTTTCAGTATCTCAACACAAGATCAATCTTTGAATTACATATTTCTGATGTTTCCACCGCTGATCCTGTTCAAATCCAAACCATGAAGGAGCATAAGAATAACGAAGAAACTAATTCATAAATCATGTGTTTTCTTAAAGCACACACAGAACTCATCTTTATCAATCAGACGGAGAACTGGAGAGACGTTCAGAGTTACTGCAGACAGAATCACACTGATCTGGTCAGTGTGAGAAACCAGGATGAGAACCAACAGGTTCAGAAGATCATTAATGATAGTCAATCATCTGGAGGTGATGTCTGGATCGGTCTGTTCAGAGACTCGTGGCAGTGGTCAGATCAGAGGAACTCCTCATTCAGATATTGGAACACTCGGGAACCTAATAATGTTGGAGGTGTTGAAAACTGTGCAGCTGTTGAACAGAGCGCTCAGGGACGATGGATTGACATCTCTTGCAACGACCAGTTTCCTTTTGTGTGTCATGAAGGTGAGTAGATCGTCACAAACACACAGCATCATCATCAGCTCCAGATCTCTTAAAGTTGACTCTACATGTCTGACAGGACAGTGTTAGTTCTGCATGTTGTTTCTGATCAGTCTCTCTCTAGTTTCTGCTTGTGCTGTGTTTGGTTTCCAGATAAACTGATTGT
>JAUMHG010000070.1:4597374-4612104 GCA_032359395.1 Enteromius anoplus
TGAATTATTCAAATTATATTATTTAATATACAATAGGATAATAGTATATTATTAATATTAATAAATAATATTTGTTTTGTAAAATAATATTTTTTATTTGCATTTTATTTAATTATTTATTAAATACAATTAAATTATATATTATTTCATACACACAGATACACACTATCATATAACAATAATAACAACAACTTTATTATTATTTATTACAATAATTTATTATAATAATAGAATGAAATAACTAAAATAATAGAATATTCATAAAATGTGTATAATTATTATATTATTAAAATACTAAAATAAATTATAATTATTAAATAATTTAAAAACTAAACATTTTTTTTTTTCCAAATACTAAATTAATTTTTATACAATTTTCCTAATAAACGCAAGTGACATAATTTGTGTCTCACCTTTAGTCTGGTTACAAGACACGCAAGGTCAGGCGAGTCGATGAAACCCAGCCCAAAAACCCTCACGCTGTCACAGTCAAACTCACGTACGTCACACAAACCACCATTCTCCAGATCAGTGATTTCGATTGGCTGACCTGAGGAAACCAGAGAAAACAGACAAACAGAGCATCATTTGAACAAAGAGCATTAGTAACAGCAGTTGTGCTTGCTTTAGCAACTTCTTCTTGTAAGTGTGTGGGGGGCGTTTCCTGTGAGAGGGGTGTGATCTATCCAAAGGGCGTGGTCAGTCAGGGGCACGCCTTTGATACTGCTGTTTTACTGCTGAAGACAACCAAACCTACACACATAAATACACACACACTTGCTCGGTAGAAAGCAATTTGGGGTGGAACTGGAAAAAAAGTACAAACTTTTCTGGGTCACAAGGTCAAATCCAATGTGTTCTTTGTCATTCAACTCAACAACCTCATTCAAAACCTCATAGAAAAAGTATTTCAGTAGAATGAGCCTGCAAAAACGACAGTCTGCCATCTACTCATTGTTGATTCATTGAAAAGCCACTATAGGAGTCTTGTTAAACCCGAAAATTCCATTGTAAATTTATGTGAAGTCTTTAATAATGTGCGCTCCCCGTCCTTTCCAAAAACCACCAGTGAATAAAGTTTACGAGACTCAAATGGAAAAATGCAACACTGGCAGTTTGAAAAGACGCAGTTAAACCAAACGAAAGTCATTTCCAAGTACATCGCCGCTAACAAACAAATAAACAAAACAATCATGACTTTAAGCTACACAATACATCACTAAATATTCAGACTGCTCGATTCTGACCTTGCCAGACTCCGTTTGTCATGAAACAGGCAACGGATTCATTCGGCAAACATTACGGTATAATTAGAGCTGGGGAAAAATAGCACTCTCCACAACTGAGGTTCTTAAATAATGCAAACGAGTAAATACGAGCTTGTTTGGGCGTCTCTCAGGCCTTATGAAACACAACAACATTTAATATAGTTTCAGCGACAGGCTGAAATGACTGTACAGTGGCTGCATTATGCTTGATTAATGCCATTATCGCTCCCATCTCGGCTCATTTCAAATCAGTGTTTTTATTACCAGAGCATAACCTTACGGTCGGATCTCCGCGGGGCGGAAGTCTATTTGAATCACATTTCTGAGACGCAAACGAAAAATGGATGTACTGGGACAGGATGCTAAACTAAGCCAGAAGTGTAGTGAAAATCTAAAAATGGAGAAAGAAAACAAGGAGAGATATCAGAGAAAACGGTCCTCGGAGGAGAACAATTAAGCACAGAGTGAGTGCTAATGAATTTTAGCCTCATCAAAGAACCTCCTCCAGATGGTCTCATTTTGTGTAATTTTACACTGGGTAAAAAAGTTATAATAAAATAATTACAAAAACAATCATCCCCATAATACGGTTTAGAAAAAGATACATTACCATCAGAGACAATTAAGTTAATGTTAAATTATTTTTGAAGACATATTTGTGAGTCATGCAATGAAAGTACCACATCTGATGAAAAAAATTAAATATTTTGTTTGCTAAAAAATATTAAAGTGATAAAAAAATATGTTATTTGAAGCTGTATTTTTTATAAAGTTTATAAACACAAATTCTTAGCATGCATATTTTATTTAGCATTTATCAACATATAGTCTGTATAAACTATATAACAATCTATAAATTCTAACATAAATGTATCATATAGATGCAGGTTATTAACATTTAACTACATTATTTCATAAATGGTTTGAAACCATCTAAATTAACTAAAATTTGTTCCACAATTTGCATTTTTTATGCATTTGTATATACAGCCTGCAATATAATAAATAAATAAATATGCAATATATAAATAAAAAAATCTTAAAATGTATTTGTAAACTATATATATAGCAATTAATAGCATCCAAAAACAATAAAAAAAATAGTCTACAAAATTTTTGTGCATATGTGTAAAATGTGTGCATATGTTTATATATTGAATATATAATTTATATGAATACAACTATATGCAGGCTAATACATAGAAATATTTTCAATATATATACTGCACACATGTGTCTTTATACATATATATATATATATATACACACACACACACACACACACACATACACATACATCATAGACACATATTATATTAACAAAACCTATTAAAAATGCATAAGGCCTGTTTCCCCATTTCAATAATTCTTGTCACTTCGGAGTCAAACAATTAGCATGTTATGTGATGTCATGTGCTAATCAATTAGCAAACCATTAAAAAGATATTAGCAGCTGAAACAAGGATCATTATGGCTTCAAAACACGCCACAAAATCTGTAACCTTAAAAAAAAGCTTCACTCTCACTGCAGGAGTACCACACATATACCATCCTAATCGCCTTGAAGATGAAACATATCCAGCACAGCAGGTCAGTGAGGTGATTTTCAGTTTTTCCCATGATTCACTATGCTCCCGAGCTCCTAAAATGCAGATCTGAACCAGACAAGCCTCGAGCACCGACGCAGTGTACACACACACACACACATACACACTCTCACACACTGTCCCTGACCGGCCAGGAGGGGAGCGAGAGAGATATTCAGGAGTTTTTAATCTCTGCCACAAGGGCGAACACTGGTGCTTTATGTTTGAAGAGAAATGATAAATGAGGAGCAATCGGGATGACTCACTGAACCTGCTGTATTTATATATATATAAAAGAGAGAGATGAATCTAAGAAGAGTCCTTTCTACAGAATGTGACCCCTGCCTCACAGCTGAATAAAGCCAAAAGTGAGGTTTTCCAGATTGTTCCACTATTGAAGGAAACCCAGATATGCACAGGTATTGAATCCAGTCTGATTGCCTTTTCTATAGACTTGATTTTCACTGGATTTTTTTTTAAATAAAGAGTTGTACAGCTTCATCTCGGACACCCTTCATGTTGGCAGTAATAGTATAAAATGTGCCAGAAGACTAAGGAGAATATGGGATGTGCAGTTTTCTGGCAAGTGTGAAAACTGAAATTGAATCCCTTCAGTTCCTCGTCCAGCTCATTTTCAAATCTTAAGGTGCACTAAAAGAACACAGAGCCTGAAAATGTAGTCAGGATGTACCATTTGTATACTACAGGAATCATTCAGTCAAAATGAAAAACCATTATTCATTCCCCTTCATGTAATTCCATTTATTCCATTATTTTGGTGTTACCAAGCTTGAAAGATCACTTCGAGCTTGCATTGTAAGAGAACAGCTGTGTAAACTTCAAAATATTCACATCCAGAGTGAAATAACATTTTTAAAATAATTTTCATTTGTAGCCGGATTTGAAGTTGCATTGTCCAAATGAGCAGCACAGTTCTGTGTATTAGATCATATTTGCTACCTACAAAACCAACTTAAGGACACTAGAAAAAAAGTCTTAAAGTAAAAATGTATTCAACTTTAATTTATTCTCAAACATGCAAATACAGCTTTGCAAAATCCACATTTGACTAGATGAAGTGGAAATAAAGTCAACTGAAAATGCTTAGGCATAAACGTGTCATGGGTATCAAAAAAAAAAAAAAGAAACTAATGGATGGCAATCCCAGATGTGGAAGAGGCATCAGCCGATGATCAGTTGGGCAATTAAGCAGATTTATCTAGCCGTCCTTTTCTGTGCTACCTTGCACGTTGATCCTGGCGCGGTTACCATAAATCAGAGCTTGCTCTCGGAGAGGTTGAAAAACGTCAGTCTGTGATAAACAGCCCTCTCTAGCGCTCCTAATCTGTTTCGCTAATTTGTGTTAAAACTCCCATTTCGTCACCGCGGCTGCCCCAGGGAGCATGCGAAAAACGTCGAGGGAGATAACGGCTTAGCGATGATCCAAATGCTAATCAAAGAGCCGGCATGGCCGTCTGGCACAGAGCCAGGCGTTAGCATACCTGCATAACAATATCTCATTGATATGAAGGCTGGCCGGGAAAGCTAATGGCAGTTCTGAGCCTCACCGCTATTGCCAGAAACAATCAGCCGATAAACACGCTCAATGACTTTGCCGTTTGAAAAGGACTTCCATACAACAATTCAAATAATTCACGTAATCAATAAAGAACACACTTGCTCAATCGCACGCCATCTGCGGTTTCTTTGAAGACATGCTTGAGGGAGTAGGAAATGATTCTTTGCAGAGTGTGGGCAAGGAATGCAGAGCAACAGCATCCAAAGCAAAATATAATTAAAAGGAATTGAAGGCATACAACAAGACCCTAAAAATACATACTTGATGAAAAGAGCTGGCATAGGAAAAAATTCATCTCACGCCGCAGAAATGCTCTGGCACCTTGGCCACCATCTGGTAATGGCAGCTGTAGTGAACACTGTACTTGTGCCAATGTACAGGATTTCAATTACACACATTTGGCCAAAAGAGCAGTGAAAGTACTGACCCATCGAGATGCAACATCCCATCACACTAGACAGTTATCTGCTTACAGCCCGATGCTTGTAAATGCAATGATGAATTTCTGAATTTGTAATGTCCACTGTTATCACACAAGACATATTTCCAGGGCCTTAGATTAATCTATAGAGGAAGTAAAAATGATATGTTCAGCAGCATTTCCTTCAAAATGTGGTGTTTTGCTCAAATTGTACCTGCTTTATCTCCAGGAGCAGGAATTGTTGTAGCTACAGGAATTGATATTGCAAGGATTTGGAAACTTGTCCATAGAAACATGCCCTACAGGGTTGGGGCCATTCATGAATTGAATTAAGAATGAATGGCAAATTCCAATTCACTTCCTGGAATGGAATTGGAATTGGAACTGCATGCAGCTGACAGGAAATGGAATTGGAATAACAGGAAGTGGAATTCAATTCAGGAAGAATTCCACTGAATTCTGTTTATTGCTGAGCATTCATTTGTCATTGCATTTAAAGACATACCTTTGAACTTTATTTGTGATGATTTACAAATATCAAGCAATGAAAGAAACATAGTTGATCAAATGCAAGGGAAAAAACTTAGAACAGTGCATTATGAATTAATAATTGAATGACAGTTGTGATAAATTTCTGAATTTATCCATTAATTCCAATTCCAATTCCATTTCCTTCTTTGAATTGGAATTGTTGAGTTCATTCCTGAATTGACCCCAACCCTGATGCCCTATATAATCTTACCGGAGTCTCAACAATCTCACAGATTTGTGCTCTGATCTACTTATAAGCACTATAAATGTATCAGATACCAGCCTCTGAGACAATACTACATCTGACTTTTGAATTAATAGCTTTGCTCTCTTTACATAAGCCAACAATTGTCTGACTTGTGTTTCGCCACACATCTTCTTGTAGAACATTTTCAAAATCTACATCATGCCCAGAGAGAGTGAGAACAAAGGTGGACGTTCCCCATGCCTCAAAGATAACTTTGATCCACAACTGCGTTCCCTGTTCAAATCTCACAAACCCCCTGCAGTTACAAAACATGTGGAAGTACCCCATTTGGCTTCTTATTAATAGCTATTTTGCCATAAGTTCAGCCTAGAGCATTTCTGAGGATCCCTGGGGAACACATTAGAAGCAACAGATGGATTTCAAAACGATCACTTACTGATAGTGAGACTGCAGTCGTAAAAGCTGTAGCCTGGATAGCACTGACATCCCCACTCTACACATTCCCCATTCCCGTTACAGAAGTTAGGACAACGTAGGGCTGCTGCAATATCCGCCAACAATCTGGAAGTTTCCTGAGAACGCTGGGTCCGGTTCTCCAACCACTTCCGCTCACATTCGTTCTCCAGGAAGGGTACAAGGGCGTCCTCCCAGGCCAAATCATCTTTCAACTGAAGATCCAGGATGCACAGATCCACAGCTTCTTCCAGGCGCCGACCCAGCAGACTCTTGCATACTGTGCCCACGGTTGAGTTCGCCAAGGCCAGTTGGCAGACCTCCAAAGCTTTGGCAGAAGTGAGGCCACTAGGTGTCGGCCAAGAAGGGTGGGCAGCTGGACGACTGTAAGAGCGGTGGTCATCTGGAAAGAAGTAGGCAAAACTTTCGAGGTCAGTCTGGCTTAGGGCCTGGACGGTGTAAACGGGCAAAAAGTCAAGGGTTTGTCTCTTAGGCCTACCACCTGAGCTTGGTAAGGGCACCTTAGATTCATTCAAGCGAGGAGCATCAACTTTAAATAATAGGTCTAATTCTAACTCCTCTAAAGAAGGAGAGTTCTCTGCCAGACCTTGGGACACTTGAGACTTCAGTTTAACACCTAATTCTGACACTTCACCCAACGCCTCCCGCTTCTGGACGTTATGGGTGGAGATAGGCTTAACGGTGTACTCTGCAGTGGCATCTTTGAAGGGGAATAGGGACGTGTAATCTGTGTTGTCGTGAGATAGGCAGTGAGAGGCGGGAGGCGGGTTTAATAGGCCTTTGGAGGCACGTGCTGAATGAAGGGACAGGCTGTATCCCTTTTGACAAGCACAGAAATTCCACTTTATCTCCTCATCCACGGCAGGTGGCGTGCTGTCAAACAGGCTCTCCCCAGGCGCGATCCTGACACGGAGAAATAAAACAAAAATATGACTGTCTCAAATCAGCCTTTGAATTAAGCCCTCAAGCACTGCGTCAAGAGAGGATTTAGAGTTCGAGAAAGGTTAGCCCATTAGATTAGATACTTTCCTCTGCTTTAATTATATTTGACATTAAAACGAGCAAATCAAGGTTAAATGGCGATGCAAACTCTAATCTGAAACCATCCGCTATTCAAGTCTCCTATCTACTCTTACTTATTTGGCATCTTTCTGAGGTTTGCAGCTTGTAAATGGATGAAAATGTTTGTACATATATCTTAACATTTTCATAGCTCTTACCAGCAATGTGCCTCCATATTTTTGACTAGGACAATTAGTTAGATCTACTGGTATTTATTAGAGAAGGGCATTTAAAAAAAAGTGTCCTTCTGAGTTTAAAACTTTAAAACCACATACCAATTAAGGTGTTCAGATACTTAAATTTGGGTGGGTTAAATTTGGATTGGTACTAAAGTCTGCAGGACACTAGTTATCCAGCACCGGAGTGGAAGAGTCTAAGAGGACCTTAGTAGTTCACCTCATGACAGCTTTGGTTCTGACTAGATTTATTACCCGTCTTAAACTCAACTACTCAATTAAGTGCTATAAATTGTTTCTAGTGAAAATATAGACTGCATGGATTTGAGAAAGTATTTCTTACCTCCAGCCCTGAATGTATTCCTCTAGGTCTTTGTCACGGGAGCTTGTGCTTGCAGGATGGTTGAGGTCATTGTGGCTGTTTCGGTCAAATAACCCACACAGGCCTCTGGTGGCATTAAAATCCTGACTTGGAGCCCTGACGGACAGACTCATTCCCCAATCACTGACATCTGCTCGCACAAACGCCCCTGAGGCAAAAACGATCTGCAGGGGTCAAACGAAATTTTTTTTTCTAAATTCTTAGATAATTAATATTCAACACTGAACCACAATCATTCTGACCCTTAAATATGCAAGATTTTTTTACTGTATGTCCATGCATACACAGGGTCTGTCCAACATCTGAAATCAATACTTCATCTTTTTCCTAAACTAAACTTCAGTCTACCCCAACTTCAATCATAAACGAAATGCACATTTTAGTAAAAGATCCCATTTTCCTGCCAGCTGTTAACGAGGACATTAGTGGCAATTTGTCAAGAGTCTACATCAGAATATTACAAATCTAGATAGATTTAGCCATCACAAAACACTTTCTCACTTAAACTGTGTCACAATGCAACAATGACAACATCTGCTGCACTGACAGGCCCATGGTCTGTGGAGACCAAGCGCTTTAAAATCTTTTTGCAGGGGAAAAAAAACGTCTTTTCCAAACAGATGAGGTCAGATGTTTACTTTTCAGACAATTTCGCCAAGAAATTGAAACTTGAACTGCATACATTTCACAGTGAGCATTTCCTGAGTTTGCATGTCGATGCGGTATCATGGGGCCTATCGTGTATTCAGTCAAATTCACTATATTTTACACTGTGAGCAGTGTTGGGGAAAGCTAGTTTTAAAAGTCACTGAAACAAGTCCATGAAACAAGTAACTGATTGTGTTACTTAAGTCATTTTTATGGAAAGTAATGCATTAAATTAGTTTTGTGTGTCCAGCCCAGGTGACAAAACCTCGAAAGTGATATTTTTTGACAAATGTAAAGGCTCTTTCACACCATAAGTGAAATGAATAAGTCTTAGGCTGAAGAAAGTGCCTCTGCACCTCACTCCCAATCACTACCTCATTTTTAAAACCAAGCCTCATTTTTAAAACCTATCCATATTAATTCATAACAATTAGTTACCACAGGACTGGAATGTATCCGTACCGTGACTTTCTTCCCTTGATGCGTCTCGTGGATCTTGATCTGATTGGTCATGGATGATCCCAAGGCTTTGATGGACAAGTGTGGACGTGTTTCCTGCAGCTGCCCATTACACATGTCAAAGGTCACGACCTCGTTGTCCTCTCGAGCCGCCACTCCGCAGGTACACGCCACTGAGTAATGTCGACTCCCACAATCCCATTGCCTCGTATGGACCTCGAATACACGCTTTGTGCTCTTATAAAGCAAAAACGTGCCAGTTTGCTGGTTCTCGTAGCGCCTGAGTGGAATAGGTTTATAGTAAGATTAATAGATGTCCAATTTAAAATGAGTGAAATGTAATTAATTAAGACACACAGAAAGAGATACACAGACTGATAGTTATCTTGTTTCTGAGTTCTGTTTTGCCGAGCTAAAAGTCATGGTTATTACAATAAATGAAATTCAGAAGCCTCTGTGTGCACTCTATAAACAACCTTTAAAGACTAGGCAGCTGAATACAACCTCTCAGAGGACTACTTGAACTAAATAGCAAAGTGGACAAGTGGCCTTTTTTAAAAGAATTGTAAGATAAAACAAGAGCAAAAAAAAAATGAGGGAGAGAAACAGAGGCAGTAATTTTCACAGTGCAGTTTCAGCATCATTTATTTTGATGGTGACCGTGACACTTCGCGGTTATTGCTCTGTGCGTTGACATTGCTGTGAACACATATTGCTCAATACTTTGTGCTATGGTGTGTGTTTAAATCCATATCTATTGTCCATTCGGGCCATGTGTTTTTCTCTACTGGAGGAAATTGTGGCACAGGGCCGGCGTCTGTCAAGGACATAGTTGCTAATGAGGACAGTTCCCGTACACTTTCATGAAGATCCCTCCTTCTGAGCCAAATTCAAAGAGTACAAGTGATAAATCTGCTCCACACAAATCTGAAATCCAAAGTGACCTTTACGTCTCTCCCTCATTACCTGAAAATGTACAGTTTGAGCATATGTCATGTAAAAGTCACGTAACTTATGTCGAAATAATCACAGGCGATCAGAACATTCGAAATGTCCTTTGCAAATGCCAAAGAAAAATAAAGAGTAAGTTATTACTTAGGAATTCAACCCACATCCCTGGCATTGTTCGTTGTCTGCGCAACACTTTACCAGATGAGCTCCAAAAACGAATGCCCCAACCCTAACTCTAACAACAACAACAATAACGTATTATCTAGCAACTAGAACAAATTTGACCTAAAATCAAAAGAAATGTAAGTGATCTGCGCCGAAGCAAATCTGAAGTCCAAAGTGACTTTTACATTTGTGCTGCATTATCTAAAAATGTACCATTTGAGCATCTGCCATGTAAAAGTCACACAACCTCAGTCACACATCCAGGCAGTTTTGAATAATTCAATTCATCCGTCGCAAATGGCAAAGACAAAAATATAAAGCTTTCAGTAAATTCCTTTTGCTCAACTTTGGCATTTGAACCCACAACCGTGTTGATGTTATTTATTAATGCAAGTTACATAACTTATGTCAAAATAATTACAGATGATCTTTAGTTGTTTGCGCAATGCTTTACCAGTTGAGACACAAAAAAAGAAATGACCTCGCTTTCTAAAAACTTTAACGTAATTTTAACCAAATTTTAAGTTTTAAATCTGTCCCAAACACATCAGAAATTCAGATTTCAAATATCCAGTGAGTGTCGCTAAAGATAAATGTGCTATCATGTTGGAAATATCCTCTACACCAAACCCAAACTTAAGCTTACCCGCTAGTGTTAACAAATGCAAATGTAAAAAACTCCCTCGCTGATGCAGCCATGCTATTTTAACTTCCTTATTAAAGCGCTTATTTGAGCTGTTTTGCCAAACAGGATTTGCACAGGAGCTTTTCACCACCTACTGTAAGTGCAACGCGGTAAACCTACTTTACTGAATTTAAAAACAACGTTCAAAAGTATCAGTTTTTACAATTTGTTGGGTCGCAAATGGCAAAGATTTAAATATCTTTGCCATCGAACCCTCAACCTTGGCGATGTTAGTTGTTAATGCAATGCTTTATCAGAAAGAAAGAAAGAAAGAAAGGAAGAAAGAATGAAAGAAAGGACCAAATTTAGTTGTGCAAGTGTTAAATCAAAACAAAGGGACCTTTACCTTTGTGCCTCATTACGTGAAAATGTACCATTTGAGCATCTGCTATGTAAAACTCACATAACTTGTTAATCACACGAGATCTAGAAGAATTTCTATTGTCCATTGAAAATGCCAAACAAGAAATAAAAAGCTTTCAGCATGTTTATTATGGTTCTTGGTATTTGAACCCATGACCTTGCCATTATTTTTGTCATATTATCGCAAAACCTTACCAGTTGAGCAACAGGGAAGAAAGAAACCTGTCTAAAACTCTGGATTATTTTACCTGCCATCAAATGTAATGACATGAGGGTCAGTTAAGGAGTAACAGGTCGCCGTTGGAACATCTTGAACTGTTATCTGTATTCAGAGAAAAAAAAAAAAGTAATTGGTAATGAATCATTCATAATGGCAGCTATATCTGCAATGCAAATTTATCTATTACTTACATAGAAAAATGACTCGTGAAAAAGTAGCGCAACTCTCTCAGGGAATCAACTTTCGCAATTTAGATGCCATTGATGGGAATAATAACTGTGGAGCTATGTTGGCTCTTGCCTAATTATAATGCAGAAGAGTACAGTCTCTTCCCATTATTAAAGGGCACTGAGTGGCTTTCATGTTTACAGACAACACAGATGGTGGTCTGGGGCCAGCGGTGACACATTATTTAAGAAGACTGGAGGTTTATGTGTGTTTACGTTTCTTTCCTTCTGAATTACCACATTCTTGTCTGTCCTTTCGGTGTCAGCCTTATTAGAGGCTCTTTCTTCCTTTCAGCAGGGGTCAATTATGAGAGCTGTAAGGAGTCACAGTATATTTCAAATATTCCTTGAATGTTACAAAAAAAATCTAACCAACGTTGAAGTAGTCTAGACGGCAGAGAGAGAGAGAAAATGCTTAAAAAACAAACACAAAAAAAAAACATTTTAAGTAATAATATTTTTTTTATAAATAAATAAGCAAAGGGGAAAAAAAGAAAATTATGGTTTAATGTGAGCTATTTAATTTTCTGTTTATTTTTTATGCTTTTTTCAACCCTGTTTCAAAAAAGGGACATTTTAAAAAATGGTCTCAAAAGATTTTATACAACCTGTTTTATTTTCTAATTATTATATGTTTCCAATTTTTCTACTGTATTACCAAACAAATAAATAAAGTAAAAAAATTAATGAAAAAAGTATATATAAATATATATATATATATATACACACACAGTCAAGCCTGAAACTATTCACACCCCTAGCAAATTCTGACCTAAAATTACTTATAATTACTTTTATTCAACCAGCAATTTTTTTCTTGATTAGAACGCTTCCTATACGTACTAATTTTGTCTAAAATATTCTGAAAATAATAGATAGTCTAATACCTTGATTTATGTGATTTTATTGTTTCGAAATTTAGTCAAAACAAAAAAGAATAAAAAAATAGTAACAGGGTTGCGAATGCAGCCTATAGAGCTAGTTTGAAAAAATGTGATTCATAGAAGTTAATAAACTAATTTTCTTAATATTTGCTTAATACTTTTCTGATTTTTGTTTGATTTTTTTTTTTTTTTACTTGGCAACAGGGTTGATTAATGTTGTATGATTAGTTCAGTCATCACCTACGGAAATTTACATCCCAACTTGATGTAGAAATGGCCCAAATGTTGCTACTTCTTGGGTTCATTTTTACAAAAAAAAAAAAAACTGTGGTAAGTGAGACAACTGTGGTCACAGTGTTGTTTGCACTCTTAGACTATAATTTATGTCTGTACCTTTAAGATGTCTATATGCAAATAACCTTTTTTATGATTGGTTAATGTCAGTGTACCAGCAGGGCACATTGGAGTTCATCAGGGTGGGTCAAATTGTAAAAAGCGCAAGAAAAATTCCCATTTTCATGTAAATATATTCTAATTTTAAGCCCTTCATTTTCCTGAAGGCCTTTCAAAGAGCACTTATCAAATTACAGATATTAATTAAGTACAAAACCAATCAAGCAACTAATATTAAATTTGAAATGCATGCTATAGTTTGGCTAACCTTCAGTGCAGGAGGGTTGTAACCTCTCCAGAGGCGAGGGCTGCCTTCGGCGGGCTGAGTGGAGAGAAAGCTGACCCGGTTTCCATCCCGAGTGAAATCAGTAACAGCGCTGAGAGTCACGGTACCCTGAGCACAGATGTTGTTTCGACAGGGCTGGGACAGGAGCTCGACCGAGCAGGATGATAAGACCACGTTCGAAACCTCCACGACTACATCGTCTGAGACATTTGGACAGAGATTATCAGTAAATTCAACCTCAAACGAAAGGAAGGAAACTCAAAGAGAGAGGAAAAGGGCAAAAATCCATGCACATGCGGTCACATTCAAAGCCTTTTACCAAAGCTACATAAAGCACCAGATAAGATAAAGACATTTAACGAACACAAATACACATTTGTATCCGTATTCAGAAGAAAAAGAAGTTTAAACAACATACAAATTAAAAATAACAAACTGGGACTGAGAGGGTTTGAACATATGATAATTTTTATTTTTTTATAAAATTCAATAAAATATATAAATTAATATAAATAAAAACTAAGTAGAATAAAAAGCCTGGTTAAAATTTGTGAATAATAAAAATACTGAGATACTTCCTTACAATTTTTTTTAAAGCAATCAGAGCTCTTTATTTAGCAAACAAAAATTATATGAATTTAAAAATTACAAAAATTAAATAAGAAATAAGATCTGAATTAGCTTTGGAACATTTTTTCAAAGAGGCGCTCAGAACATTTGATTTCTTAAATAAAATTAATACAATAAAATAAAATTAATAAGAGCAACAATTCTAAATAAAACAAAAGTATAAGAATTATGTAAAAATTATGTAAAAATTCTAAATAATAGTTATCACACACACACACACATATATATATATGTATATATATATATATATATATGAACCATAAAATCGGCTAAATAATAAATAAAAACTAAAGCATAAAAATTATGATTAAGATTAAGATTCTTAATACTAAATATTATTAATAATAATACTAATAAAGTATAAATGTAAAAATGAAACAATTCAAATAGATACATAATTTAAGATAGAAACAATAAAAATTGTACTTGCATTTTTACTTAAATTTAAAATGCATAATACAAATAAACAGTGAGGAAAAAAAAAAGTTATAGTCACTATTACCAACACTGACAGTTCCCAGTGAGTTTGTCACTGGGAACACACATACTTATTTAAACACACCTGATTCATGTATGCTGAGAGCTAGAGTCACTTTGCAGCGGCGGTTGTGCTCAAACCCATGGCAGGGAATAGGGACTGTGCTGTGTACGGCCAAAACGTGCTTTTTAGCATCCTCGCGGATGTGCAGGACATCTGGAACAAACTGCAGAAAAAGTGTTGGATGTTTGGCTGAAGCCAGTGTAAATCAAACACCATCATACAGTTCTGTTAGACATGGGTAATTATGCAACACAGTATTTGCAATGCTGCAATGTGCATTTAGCTGGTAATTATCGCTTCAGGCTTCGCTGCATGACGCATGATTCATCATAATTATGAAGAATTTAATTTAACAGGATTTACCTTAATTCCTGCCAAAAACCCAGTGCTTTCTTTAGACGCCGACTGCGAGCTGGAGGAGTTTAACAGGAAGGTGGACACGCTGCAGGAAAACTGTCAATCAAACCAGACTGTCATGAAGATCACGATTGAACAAAGAGATAGAGACTATACAAATCAATAAAAATCTTTCATTTTCATTTTTCATAATGTTTCTTTTGAGCACTGGAAAGGTACTATATAAATAAATGA
>JAUMHG010000070.1:4620256-4631885 GCA_032359395.1 Enteromius anoplus
TATATAATGTATGTGTGTGTGGCTGTGGTCATCATTCGTGTGTAAATGGTCATAGGCACTTTCTTGCAAGATAGACATGTAGAATTACTTTAATCTGATTTCTGAATCTGCTAATAAGGAAGCTATGAAAACTGTGGGTATTTGCTCTGAACTTAAACTTTTTGTGTAGGCTATCCTTTAAAAAAATAGCCGCATTTTTACTCTTTTTTTCCCCTTCCTTTTCTTTCTTTAAAGAGTATTTAGTTGTATTATTTAGTTTGTTATTATCTGTTCACATGTCAGTTTTGTGGATAATGATATTTTGTGCTATCTGTATGTTTTTGAATTTAGCAATAAAAAATATAAAAATAAAAACTTTCTTGCAAGATACTTTTCTTTTCCCACGCGAGTCAGTTCGCGTCAGTCGTGCTCTTTAACCAATCAGATGTGACCTCACCATTTCAACCAATCATAACCCTCCAGGAGCGCAGCCTAAATCCTGTTTACTTGAAATAAACCCGAGCAAGTTTAAGGTTATGGACCTGTTGCTAGGACAGCAAGTCCCGACGATGAGCGTCGAAGAACCGAATGATCCAAGATCACACGAAATCGTCAACAATCAAATCCAGCTAACTTAGTTAGCGAGGTACGAAGAATGGACCCCAGCAAAGGACAACAAGACCAAAAGAAAAAAGCAAAGCAACAAATACTATTTCAGCAATGCACAGCTGAAGTAAGTCCGCAAAGCACAACAAAAAGAAAAAAGCAAAACAAAGAAACAAAATGTCAGCAAAGTACAACAAAACAAAGACAAACAAGTGAAGCAAATCAAAACAACAGAATCTAAGTACAACAAAACAACTACATTGTACAAATAAATTGTCACAAACCAGCAAGTCAAAAAAAGAAAAGAAAAAAAAAAAAAACACAAACAAGACACACACATACACACAAACCACGAGCAAAGTGCAACTTAACCAAAAGAAAAAAGCCAAACAAAGCAACATTACATTTTTTTTGTTTCATCTGACAAAATCCCACAATTTTGGCAAGTGTCGTCTAAAAGGAGAGAGACATGAGATGACTGGATGGAAATGAACCATTTAAGCATTCAGAACGTGTGTGTTGTCAAGTTATAGTAAAGCAATCACATTTTCATCTAAAAATTGTAATTTAAGCTACATCTCTCAGTCAAGTCTCAAATACAGAGTTTGTTCAAAGGAACATGTTTCACTAAAAGCGCTCATAAAGAATAAAGGCAGGTGACCTTTGAACCCCTTGGAAAAGAGCAGAAAATCTCTCCTCTAATCCTGTCTGCTCTCTGAGGGAAGATGAGGCCAGGCCGAGAGGGCTTTCTGCCCCACTGGAGCGCTGATGAGATCATGTCTTGGCTGGTTTAGAGTCCATAATGCCCTGCTCTTTCCAGCCTAATTCAAGGATCATTACTCTACAATTACGTCCTAAGCTTTACTCTTAGAGCTGCAATGGGGCAAAGTGAAGATACAGACATTTAAGTGTTCATTTTTTAAATTCTTAATAATGGTTTGGTGGGGAGATGCCGGGATGATTTGAGGGGACATTATGGGGAGGTAATTTCAGGTTTCAAGGTGGCCAGCTTAAAGACAAGATGAAAGTAAAGCAGCTACTGGGTGTTTGCTTTACTTTCCATTCAAGCATACACCATTCACAGATTCAGGAAGACGGATGCTTGAAATCTTCAGTGCTTAACTAACTAACTTAACTTAACATAACTGATTAGAAATAAATAAGTAAATGAACTGAAATTAAAAGTTAAGTGAAATCCCAACCATAAAATAAAATAAAATAAACAAAGCAAACTAGATGAAAAAAACAAACAAACAATGGCATCAAGTAACGTCATAACTGCAAAGACAAGTGACAAAAGCAAAGCAAATGAGAATTATAACTGTAAAAATTTTAAATAAATAAATAATAATTATAAATATAAATTAAGATGTTACAATACAATAAAATTCAATAAAAAAACAACAAGTAAACTAAATAAAATACAACAGAAAAATTACATTGCATTTGTAAAAAAAAAAAACCCAATAAAATAAACCAGAAAATGACAACAGAAGTGATATTGCAAATTTAAAATAAAATAATATTTGTCAGTGCAACTGAAAAGTAAAATAACAATAAACAAACAAACAAAAACAACAGAACAGAACAGCACAGAATAAAATAGAAAACTGACATCACAAATAGGAAAATAAATAATTATATTCTGAATAATACATTTCTGTAAAAAACAAATAGCTCTGAAAACAGACAACATGCAAGAACAATAAATATTTAACCTTAAAGACAAATCACACCAAAATTCCATGTCAGAAACAGACCAGAAGATCTGAGCAAAGTTTCACTAGAAGGCCGCATTTAACACAGCAAGCCAGATTTGGTCTCTGTCTGTGCTTGTAGGGTGACAACCTCAGACAAATCTTGCTGCACAAGGTCAAAGGTTCCACAAACACTTATGTTTTCAGGCCTCTAACCAAAGCTGGGACAGGGCTGCTGGGTAAACATCTCAGACCGCCCGGTTAATCTGTTGACTTAAGGATGGGGTGAATTTCAAACACTTCCTCGGCAGGGAATTCCACAGAAACTTCAGATTAGACATGGAAACTGTCCACTTTCTCACTATATCTACTCAATTACTTTTGAACAATGCAACACTTTTTTTGTGCTAAGCTAGTAACTGCAAAAGATGAAAGATAAATGTCCATTTGACAAGTGGTTTCAGACGTGAAATATAAATGAAGCAAAATGGGTTCGACAGCAGAATACATCTCGGTTACGTATGTAACCCTCGTTCCCTGAAGGAAGGAACGAAGATGTTATGTCATTGACTAATGTCATGGGATCTCACCGTTGTGGCCGATCTTTGGAGAAAACTCCAATGACAATTGGCCAGTGGCTTCTGCATGCCTAGTCATCAAGTGGAATGGCACCACAAGCCAACGCCCGCCTCCCTCCTGGAATTACCTGATGTTACCCAAAACACGGGAGTATACGGGGACGATGCAAGGACGAAAAATCTAAAGGTATTAGATTTTTTAAATATCAAAGGTATTAGATTTCGCCCTACCCACAGTACAGCAAATGAGGCGCCATGCTCAGGCCTGAGGAGGAAGTGACACTCCGGGGGAGTGGGCTCTCACCCCTAGGGGGCATGGCTCACCTTGGACCAGAAGCGGCAAGGTGATGACATTAACCATCCAATGGGCCAACCTCTGTTTGGAGACAGCATTCCCCTTCTGCTGACTTCCGGTGCAAACAAAGAGCTGCTCGGAGCTCCTGAAAGCTCCAGGGGTGACGTAGACAGCCTCCGTTCCAGCTTCTGAAGGATGGAGAATACCACTCCGATCGAGGGGGCAGCTCACCCTTTTCCCATCTGACCAGAAGCCCCAAACGGCTCAGATGCCGAAGCACCATGTCCCAACATTCGCACAACTGTAGCTAAGACAGTTGGGGAACCGGATGTCCGTCAACCAGAGTCCCCAGTCCGTGAGCAAGAGGGATCAAAGAGCAGTTAATGATGTATCCAGGGTGGGGGCAGCATGAAGAGCTGATTACACTGCAGGAGAGGATCAGCTCCAGATAGTTCCTCTCTCTGGCTCTACAGAAATTCATTCAAAAATGGGTTTGTTGGTTCTGGGTCTGTGGCATTTATGAAATATCTCCATGCAAAGTCTCAATTTAACCTGCAAAATCTATACAGTAAACTCATAACTCAACTCCGATACAAATCAATAAGAAGGAACCTGCTGAGCCAAACAAGCACTCTTTATGATAAGCATGTAGTGTATAAGGACTCTTAAAGCTGAAGAACTTCAGTTCATCCTTAATATGTGCATGTACAGTAGGTGGTTGCAGGGCTGCTAAATGTGAGTTATCTGTTGTGGCAGTGTGCCTCTCGGCCGAATGAAGAGCTGATTACACTGCAGGAGAGATTCAGCTCCAGATAGTCCCTCTCTCTGGCTCTAGAGAAATTCATTCAAAAATGGGTTTGTTGGGTCTGGGTCTGGGTCTGTTGCGTTTATGAAATATCAGTGACCACAGGAAACTGTCCTTGATATTAAAGTGAAAGACTTTCACGGTTGCAAACGCACTCATCTGTTTCCTCCTCTCACTCAGCCAGGAATTCACCCCAAACCCCGAGGACTCAGTTACGTCTCTTTTTCACTCGATTTTGTTGAGTGAGGCTTATGAGGGATGAGATCACATGATCCAAACACACAGCTGTTAGACATTTAATAAAGACTGAAAAGTCAACACTGATGATTCACTGAAGAAATATCATGGAGAAGGACTCTTTCACGCTCTGCTGAATTAAAGGACACCCCTGGGACGATTTTGTGCTAGAGACAATACCAAAAGATTGAGACATTTCTCTGAAAATTTTATATACAGCTTTGTTTATCTCTAAAACTACAAACAACAGAAATATAACCGACAAAATGAGTGGAGCACAAAAAAAAAAAAAAATATATATATATATATATATATATACAATCATGACAGAACTTTAATATAATCATTGTCATTAGCATTATTATAATAATAATGTTATTATTTACAGTAATATCCGTTCTGATAACAACCAGCAAACACAGCAACCAAAAATCACCATATGCCTGATAAAGATGAACTGCTAAAATGTTTTGCAATTAACTGGATTAAAAAAAGGATTTTTACAATATTTACCTCTAGACTAGATTTTCTTGTGGCCTTGTGGTCATAAAAGGTACTGCAAGACATGCAAATAAATAATAAAAAGAATAAACCATATACAATTATCATGACAATCCACAAAAAAAAATGCATAAAAATGTAACCTCATTCCTGGTATACATAAATTACAAAAATATTATTTGCAATATTGACTAGATTATATAAATAGGTACTGCGGGCTATGCACAAGAAGATACAGAAATTATATATAATTTATATTTTTTTATATTTATGCATATTTTTATATTTCATATATTTCAACTATTTACAATTAACAAATAAATTAAATATGTAAACCATTTATTTGTAAAATTCAAAGCAATTTAAAACGAAGAAATAGAAGTACATCATTAAATAAAATAAGCTACATTTATCTATTAAAAATTCAAAACTAAATAGTATTAAATAAATGTTAGCTTGTGTACTTGTACTTTAAATTGTATTGTATTCTATTTTACTGTCTATCTATCTATTTTTTTATTACAATTAAAACAATTATATTAAGTAAATGTTACTGTATATACTATATAACTTTTTTGTATTCTATTTTACTTTATGTAACGAGAAACACAGATTATAAAAAATATAATTCAATTCAATTCAGTTATTAAACAAAGCAAAGGCACAAACGTATAGTGTAATGCACATGATGTGCAGGCCGATTGTTCTGTGTAAATGAGTGCATTTACACCTTTACACAGGTCTATGGCCTGTAATGTCACTGAACCATGAGCTGGAGGAAAGGACAGTAAAGATATCACAGCCCCACTAATCAGTCTGACCCGACAATCATGAGGCTCACATTCCCACAATTACTGCACCCCTGAGGCTTAAAACTCACCTACTGACTGCTCAAAATATCTGCACGCACACACACAGAGAGAGAGAGAACCTTTCTTCACACAACACGTTTCTGTCACTGCGCAGACAGACTCTCCACAGAGTTACAGCGAAGTTTAGCACAGATTTCAAGCAGCTGTTCAATCCCGCGCTGGAGAACCGGGAGATTGAGCACTAATGAAAACAATGTCTTGCGTATTGAAAGCACATTTATCTCGACACCATGTTCCTGACGCACCCACACGAAAATCTTTTAAAAGGTTATGAGCTAAAACACAATAAAATAGCCCGCATATCAATATAAAGATCTAATACTAAAAACAAATAAACAACAATCAAAGTCTCAACGCATAACAACCCATTTTAACGGTTCTTATGAGGTAATTTATAAAAAATAAATAAAATAAAAAACTAATTACAGAAAGTACATGCAATATAAAAAAAATAGCCTACACAAAATTGGTAGCAATGTAAATAATTGGGGGGTGGGGGGCCTAATATATGTAAAATATGTACATATTTACACTTCCACACAGGGAATGTGGCAAATTCTTGCGTAAACAAGCAAGCAAGCATCGCGTTTTAGCATTCAGAGCTCCACCAATAGCGCAGTCTTTTGCGTGATACAAGAAATCGCCCCAAATTATGCCTTTAAGCAGCGTTAGTATTTAATATACGCATGTTTTCGACTTACCCAGCTGCGCGAGTGACCTCAGCGGTAGTAAACACAGGCACCAGATGCAGATGGATGACTTTAAAAAGGCGTTAAAAAGTTCCATGTTTGAATCTCACAGATACGGGAATCCCATCGGAAAGTTTGGGGCAGGTTGGTTACTCAGGAAAAAAGTTTGCGGGGTGAATGAACAGATATGCTCCTGATGTTGGCATGGATTCCTCCAAAGACTAAGGAAGTTTCCTCGCGTACAACATATTGTCCTTTATTTATGGGCAGTAAGAAGAATCCTGGACCATTTTTTCCCCTCGCGTGTGTGTAAACAGTCAGCTGTCTCAAAGAGTGAAGGGGCACTCCGAGTCAGAAGCCCTCAATTAACTGGAGAGTAGGAGGACACTTACAGGGTCTCTCTAGTGAAACAAACTCGCGAAAAGCTCGGGGAAAGGTAATATACTGAAGCTAGAAGGGAGAAAAGATGATTATTTTTCGCATTAAATTAAGCGGAATCGCTTTTCCATGGGGGCATGTTTCTGCACAAGGCTTCACATTCAAAACACGCTTCCAATTAGAAGCGAAAATGTGTTTTTACAGCAGAAGAAACCTTTAAATTTCCTCAAAGAAAATAGTTTAATGCTTACCCTGATTTGTCATGGGCGTTTTTAGGGTTTAGGACAGAAACGCAATGCTAAATGCACTACAACTAACGCATAGCCTACTGCAGAGAGGACAAAATTAAACTAGAAAAAAGATAAGTATATAATTTATTATTTATTGCAGTACAAAATGGCAAAAATAAGCTATTATAAAAGTGTTTAGAAAGATGACAGCTTTCATAATAAGGGTCAAACTATAAATCATTACTTTGTTGCTAAATGGGGCTGTTTTTTAATTCATTATATAGTGCAGTCTACCAAAAAATTAGCTTTTTGAGGAGTACGTTTTGAATGCTGACACATGTACGAATTGTTCAAAGCCCCCAGATGGGCTTCATTTTAACTCTGTTAAAGGTGGATACCTTAAACCAATGCACCAGAGGAAGCGAAGAAAGATGATCTGAAGATCTGTATATAACTTCAGCAGCTCTTGAAGCTTATCCTGGAAGGAACCTTTATTTAAGAAAACATTTTACTACACTTTTAATCTCTAAGAATTTCTGGCACTTTTTAATATCAGCTGATCTTCTTGAAAGCATCCAGCTTTTGGTCTCAAACTTTCAGCGCCCCAGAGCTCACGATGAGGCCAATACCTTGCCTCTCTGGGATTGTTCTTTTCCAAACCAAATTCCTGACTGGCCAAATGTGTATATCCCTCTCAATCACTTGGCGCGGAGCGACTCTGATGCCACCTGGAAGAGGGTGAGAGGGCTGCGCTGTCTGAGGCTGAAGTTTTAGCTGTTATATCCGTTTCTAATGCCCTCAGTCTGGCTGAGAGAAGAAGTTGAGGTCCCTGTCATGAACTGGCTTAAGTGAAGGTCTTTGGGTCTCATTCTCCCTCAAGCTGTTGGATTAAAGTTCAAACCTCATGCCAAGGGAGAGCCTTTGGACTTGGGCTGAAAAAAGTCTCCATCCCACCTCACAGTTGATGAGCATCTCTGAGAAGGGGTTTTCCTCTAAGCCGGAGCTTTGAATAGAAGATCCCCAGAAGTTGTGATCAAGGGACAGTGCTATGTGACGAAATCTTTTACCATCAGAGATTTATTCATTTATTTTTTCACTCAGGAGTCACCTACCAGATAACACTGTGGGAAACGTACATGTTCTTAAAGGGATAGTTCACCCAATACTGAAAATCTCCTTAAATTACAATAAACGAATATTCTGAGTGATGATTACATAAACCTTTAATGCAATTAATGTGCGGTTGATATTTTTTTAGGACAAATAAAGAACAATTCTAAATACCTTCAGAACTGAATTCGAGCTCAGACAAGCAACCACTCAAACAAGCAAATATACGCATTTGAAAATATGCATTGTATGTGCAATGCTAATCCCACTGATTTTTACTTTTTTCTTCAAATCAGATATTTCTCTCTTTTTAAAAAAAGAGACAAATGAAGACCCCATTCACCTTGTAAAATTAATCATCTAAAGGCATTCAATTAAAATATGAGCTACTTACTTCTTAGCAGAATAAATGTGAAAAACAAAAAAATGAAAATACCTTTTAAATGAAGGCCTTTTCAACTACAAGGTGTTCTATTATTGAAAATCCCTTCTGAAATCATACCTCATGTACTGGGATGCTAAATCAAGATCTTTAATGCTTTAAAAGGTCATGCTGTCGCATAAAGGTGGCAGTTTAGGAAACCTGTCACTCTAAAAGCCCTTTAAGGCCTTTAAATACAATTTCAAAGGTCTGTTATTTAAAATGTTCATCCCTTCCCTGCGTATTTTTTTCCTCTGACTTTTCCCTCTGACAACAGATTCTAGGGTTCTTTATTCTCAGAGCTTAAAAACGCATAAATATTTGACAAAAAAAAAAAATGAAATCGACATTCAATGACATTGACATGCAATTAATTATTCGTTCAGTGCAGCTGGAGCTTTAAAATACACTTTTCTGTCAGTTTAAGTTCAGATTTACGGAGGTCTATTTAACACTAACTTCTTTATAGCTATTTTAGGCAAAAACTATTCTTATCAATGTCTTTCATGCTGAGCTTTTGACTGAGATTGTCTTTCTATCTCAAACACAAACGCACACATGCGATTTTTCCCCCCCATCTGAAACTGGCTTTTGTGGCTGCTGTGTTGACAAGCACCAGTCTTGCTTTCTTTGCTCTAACGCACATAAACAAACTTCACAGGGGGTTGAGTGTCAAATCAGCAGGTAACAAGCCAAGCCGTCTCAATTCTCCACGACACACTGAGCGTTACGTCGTTTAAGGGAGTATTTGTTAATTCATAAATTGTTAATGTGTATGTTCAGGCCCAAATCTGTCAAAGCGTAGTCCTGTTTCACTCAGTGCACTGTTAACTTCCACAAAAATTGAGAAGAAAATGATTCACTGCAGCTCTTGCTGTGCTAATATATGCCCTGTTATCTCAGAACACTTCTTAGAAGGTCATCTACTAATGTATGATTTGTGTTCATAGTCAAATCTTATTTTGACCATCGTAGATAAAAATTAAAAATTAATTATTTGTGATTTGTTTTCTGAAAAAGCTGTATTTATTTAAATGAACAAGTTAATAAATAAACATTACTAGTTAACTTAATTTAAACAAGTTAATCATGTTAACAAAATCACATTTTAGGAAATTATGTATAAGGATCTTAACCACCAGTTAATGTAGTTACCAAAAATAATTTCAACCCTGTTTTAATATGTCTGAAATTCATAATTTGAATTAATATATGAATGAATAAGTAAATAAATAAACATTACTACTAAACTTAATTTAAACAAGTTAATTCTGTTAACAAAGTCATATGTGAGGAAATTAAGTATTAGGATAATAACCACCAATAAATTAAGATGGCAAAATAATTTCAACCCAGTTATAATATGGTTGAAATGTAACAAAATCAAATGTTAGGAAAATAAGTATTAGGATCTTAACCAGCAGTAAATTTACCACAAATAATTTCAACCCTGTTATAATGTATTTGAAATTTGTAATTTGAATTAATGTACAAATAATTAAAGTAAATAAATAGACATCCCTATTTAACTTGATTTAACTTTAGATGGATGGATAGATTGTAAAATAAATACATTTAATTTTGGTGATTTCAAATCTTTGCAAAGCACCAATAGTTACTTCCACCCCGTCACAATGTCTGCAATAATTTGAATGAATGAATGTATGGATGAATAAATGATTTTACTAAAATCATTAGTCCTTTTATCATTTAAATAGGACATATATTAATAATCCATCACATTTCTTTTAACATTTAAACCTTTAACTTTTATTGGCTACAGAATTGAGATTTTTTTGCAAAACAATGTAGCAAACATCATTATGCACACATTCAAACACGCAAAAAAAATGTGCACACAACATCCACCCACAACAATCTAACCAATTCCCATCTGGGGCTGGATTTTACCACCATCTCTCTAAACAGTGGGGTAAACAAAGAAAAATCTTTACGAGCGCCTGTTAAAAAAACTCTGCGGAGCCGTGACTGTAAATGTTTTCAGGCAAAAACTGAGCATTATCAAGCTCAGGAAGGACTCTGATAGCTTGTTTTCTCCTAGAGCTTTCCCCTGACCGCTTCAAGCGACTTCACAAGGGAGAAAACATCATCCGGATGCTTTGATCCTAAACCTCTCCCAGGGAATCACAGACTATGGGGCTGAAACCTGTTCCAGATGTCACGCGTGATGTTTACGATGAGAAACGCAAACAAAAACCACGTCAAAGGAGTTGAATCGACTGACTGACAGTCGTTTATTGACTTGTACAAGTGGTGCTAATCCACTTTGTAAAAGGACTTTTAATGTTTTGTTATTTGTTAGTATAACAACAGCTCAAATAAACATTATAATATCCACTAATCCACCAATTATTATCTTGTTTTATGACTCTATATTTGCATGTACATTTGGTGTCCCCGTATGTTACTCCGTATGTGATCTCTGTTACCAAGGTAGAGTAACAGTGCTGACAATAGTTTAAAAGAATTGACAGTTTTATGCTTTTTTTTTTTTTTTTTATAAATTATGCTTATTGGCATAAATGCTAAGAAAAAAATAATTAGTGATGTAAGATCACTAATAAATTCTGTTTTCCTTTTGATATTGTGGTGACGTTTTACAAAACTCTTTGTGTAAGAATTTTTTTTAGATTAGAATATTTTCTCAGAGGGAGCACAGATACTTTTCAGTGCTTCAGATCTTATCAGGGTCCGAAAGTGACATAATTTCCTGTAAATTCCACAAATCTGAGAGATAATTTCCCCAATTTAAAGCCAAAATATGGTATAGTACCAGAGTTGATGCAAGATTTAGGGACACACATTTTTCTTAGAAATTTATTTTTAGAATGTTGTAGAATTAAGCAAGTGACTATTTAGCTTTTATAAATAAAAGGAATACAATGTTGCCAAAAGAAAAGTACTACAAAATATTTTGATTGCACATTGATACATTATGCAAAATAATACACCGACTAATTCGGACAAGAAGAAATCGTGATTTTCAGCTATTTAAGACACTTTTAGAAAAATAAATGAATATATTGCTATGGACTAACATTTTGTAATTCATAACAATTAGTAAAGAATAATAATAAATAAAATCTAAATAATAAAGAAAATATTACCATTTGAAGATAAAAGCAGAAAAAAATATTGACTTTATTTTTGCGGGGACACCAAAAATAAATGAATGGCTTTATAAATAATATTGTTTTCTTCAATGACTTT
>JAUMHG010000070.1:4680145-4691226 GCA_032359395.1 Enteromius anoplus
TTTTAATATGCTGATTTTTTTACAGCGCACACACACACATCGCCATATTAAAATAAGTTCTTAAGGATCATGTGACTTGAAGACACTGACAACTGACAAAAATTGTAAAATGTTGAGCACATTTAAAATATAAAATATTCTTTTTTTTTTTTTTTTTTTTTGAAATATAGTAATATGCAATATTTAATATTTAAAAATATAATAAACAGAACACTTCTAAATTGTAATGATATTTTACAATATATACAGTATACTGTACCAAATACAGTTAATGCAGCCTTGGTGAGCATAAAAACATAAAAAGAAATTGATGATTTAAAATTGTAATATTGTAGAATATATCTTAAAAAAATAAATAAAGAATGGAAGTAATAAAATAATGTATACTGTAGTCTTACATATTACAGACATTATTATTATAGTTTAAATAATGTGTGTCTTTTTAAGTGAGGGGGTTGTGTTCAATTTTTTTATTTTACAGTGTTTATATACAGTATAAAACACCATGATGTTTCATTTCTTTTACTTTTGATGTGAAATTATGGTTGATATAACACATATTCCTTGAGAACTTTTTCAAGTCCCACCTGGATTCAATTCTGAACATTTTATTCTTACCCTAACCATGATTAATTCATGCTAAAACAAGTAAAACAAGCCTGTACCCCGGTGGTCTTAGTAACCGCAACTACTTCTCCCTCACATTTCAGACCGCTGCGCACTAAGCTAAACTAAGCCTAGACTCAACATTCCCGGCGGTGGAGTGGCAATCCTGACCCACAGAGCCCTCCATCCTTTGGGGGGGATGTCTAAAGCCGGCCTCTAATGCCATGCTCCATATGCGATCATCCCTGTTAAACCCTCCTTCTGTTTGGCTAATCAGTGCCCAGGGCTGAGCTCAGCTCCCCTGGATCCAAGATGGCGCCAGACCCCCTCAAAAGCCTCTTAGAGTTCTGGGGAGTCCTCCGGGCTCCGTCCCATGCAATGCCGTTAATGATTTTCCTCGATTTTTACTTCTATCTTTCTGATTCTCTCTCGGAGAAGACAGACAGCTTCTCTTATGCGCTCTCTCATAAGGGCGTACCAGAACCGGGCGTCTTATCAAAGCCCAGCCAGATACTTCACTCTGGGGAGGAGTGAGAAATTAGGCCCCTGCTGTGGCTTCAAATGGAGGATTCAGATCTGAGCGAGAGCATTAACTTCTGCCAGTCTCCTCCTTCTGTACCGCCACCTAAAATAAGTCTCGCATTTGGACTAGGATTCAAATCCCTGTCTCACAAAGTCATGATTACTTCAGCCTGATTTCTGAAGGTCACACAAGACGGCGTCTTTGCTTCTTGGTTAGCAAGCCTACCTAGCTTTCGTTTTTTCTCATCTCACTCCTTTCTTCTCGCTGTCGGTGTCCTAAATTCCCCTCAAGCAATTCCGTCGGCAGCCGAGGAATGAGAAAACAAAACAAAAAACGTTGGCCAATGTTTTCCAGGCTCCTCGCCTGGCACTTTTCTCATCAGTCAATTCAAAGTTCTCAAACATTTAGTTGAATCCGTCTGAGTTTGACCTTCACGAGCCAATAAACACACTCAGAAGTCATAAAGGAGGAGATTTCATCTATTTCTGACCTCTCTCGCCCTCATTTTCTGCTTGTTTTTCCTTTCCTGAAGAGAAATCTAGCTCGGTAGGAACTCGGTAGGAGCTGAGATTCTTTAAGGAACGATGAAAACTAATGGCGTTCATTGCTGTTGATGTCATTTTTGAAAGAAAAAGAGAATAAATGAGACTCTTACGGCAATCGGTTTCATCTTCACCGTCTCCGCAGTCGTCTTGTCCGTTACAGCGCAGGTTTATAGGGATGCACTTCTGCCGGTGAGTGCACTTAAACTGGCCAGACAGGCAGATATACGAGTCTGAAAGCAAATGCAAACAAGGATTTCACTGAGTGATGCATCATACTGCATTATGCTTGGTCTCCATTTATCTATCCATCAATCTATAATTACCACAGTTGGCTTCATCAGAGTTGTCTCCGCAGTCGTTCTCTCCATCACAGATGAAGGGAGGGAGGGCACACAAACCTGTTCCACACTGGAACCTTCCAGGCTGGCATTTAAACTCCGCTTTGAACAAAAGAGAGAAAATTTGTAAAAAAAATAACACAAAACCTGAAAATAAAGAGTGGATGAACAAGTATAACGATAAACAAACAAAAAACACTTAACAACAGATGTATTAAAAAAAAAAAACTAAAAAAAAAAACGTAAGACAGATACTATAAAACAAAAAGGCAAACAGAATGAACAAACAAAAACATGAAAGCAGCCTAGAAAGAAAACAACTAAGAAACCGGCATAAACAAACTAACCTATGGAGGACAGAACAAAGAATGAACGCATGGACAATGAAATACATAATTATATACAAAAAAAAAAAAAAAAACATCAAACAGAAAAATGGCTGAGGTCAAAGAAAGAAAGAAAAAAAAAATGTAAGACAGACTGAAGGACAGAAAGACACACAAAATGAGTAAACAAGAAAAAGTATACAAAAAAGCAAAAAAAAAAAAAAAAAAGAAATAAAACAAGGACAAAGGTTGAAAGACAGACATAATGAACAAGCAAATTCAGAAATGAAAGAAAACGAGTGACTGAACAAGTAAATAAACAAATGAAAGACAGATACTGAGAGATGGAGATCCATACAAACAAGAAAGAATAAAGAGACAAAAAAAATATACAAAAAAATACAGCAATATATATCTGAATGAACAAACAACCAGAACAAAGTAATAAAAAACAAGTCAATAAACAAGTAAATGAGCAAATTTCTCACCTAAATGAGCAAGCAATTAAAATAAAGACAAACAAGTTGGAAGACAATGATAAAACAAAAATCCAGACAGATATATCGCACAGAAGCAAATAACATGTGACAAAAAGGTGCCTTTTCTTTTTCTTTTTTGATTCCTGGAGTCTTTTGTTCATTGTGAGCTTTAAAGTCTCTTTACCATCTCAATGTGCGAAAAACTTCCCTTCGAGATTCACACTTCACAAAACCTGCTTCATTTCTGCAGCTCTTTGGAGTGAATTTGACTATTCACCTCCCAATCAAACAAACACGAGCACAAAACAAATTGCCTATACAATATCATATACAACTGAGAAACGCTTGAATGTAACCTCGATCACAGACAAATCTTTATTCAAATAACAACCGCTGCATGAACTGGCGAGGAAAACTACAGGAATAAATTGCCACAAAGAGATGTTCCTGTCCTCAGCGCTTTGTGACAAATGGCTCAAGTGTCTAAAGGATATCCTTTTTTTAGTTGAGCTCAAAGAAATCACTGATTGTGGAGCCACTTCGCATTTTTCTTACTACGCTTAAAGTTCACATATAGTAAACTAGTGGGAACAAATCTCAACCTAGGGTTGTTTTCCAAATGCAAATCAGAAGTAAGTTCAACAGAGTTTGATGTTAGCATCTTGCTAATCTAATAACACAACAATAAATGTTTGCCTAAAAAAATAAAAAAATAAAAGTTGTTAATTACTCACCCTCCCGTCATTCCAAACCCATGAGACATTCGTTCATCTTCAGAACAAAACTTACTTCTGCAAGATGTCTACTGTATACATCTGCTGTATACAAACGTCTGGTAGACGTCTTTCAGATGTCAGTTTTACGTACACTCTAAATCATAAACATCTTAAAGACATCTAATAGATGTCTATTAGACATCTAAAAAAGACACTCCAATAGTCGTATTGGAAATGACCCTAAATAATATGTTCTAACAAATGTGTGTTCCAAAGATGTCTTACAGGTTTGGAACGACGTGAGAGTGAGTAAATAATGACAGAATTTTCAAGTTTTCGCGCCACGTAAAGCCCAGCTCACACTGTGTGATTTTAGCCACAGTTTGGCCGTCTGAGACAAATTTTGAAAATATTTTTCTATAACCCAAGGCTAAAATCGGCTAAAATAGTAGTCTTTGATAATTAGTTTGACATTTTTGCCAATTAATGGCCGTTGTGATCAAATTTGACCTTGCTGACGAAATTCAGGCAGTGTCAGAAGATACTGCACATAGTCCTGCAGTGTGATATCTCCTACGACGAACAAAAAACTTTCTTTGATTGTTCAAGACAAGCCACAATCAGAATTAATGCTAAAAATTTCTTCTAGATAAACTAGATAAGATAAAGAGATAAACTCCTGTGCTTTCATTATCCGCTTGCGAAGTTCATCTGATACGTTCCCTTTGAAAACACTGGTCGCGCCGCTGTTTTCATGTGGGTGTGTGTTACTGCTTACAATATTCTTCTTAAATACTCTGGTTCAAATACTTTTCATGGTAACCAACAGTAATCCTAAAGCACTTAAAAAAAATAAATAAAAATCGCAGAGTGTAAGTCTGGCTTGAATTGTAAAAATGTCAAGACGTCTTTTTTTTTTTTAAAGTCTTTGCAGAAACTAGCTTGTGCTGTTGAGAACTGCAATTCAAGCTGAAAAGACTAATTTACTGCTAGCACCTCTTTGAGTTTTGAAATGAGCGAAGGCAGCACATGATAAAGCTGCACATTCCAGCGCGACAACAACATGTCGGATATAAACTGTTGCGATACACTGTGTGGACAGTCGATCCTCTAGATTGAATTTTATCCGGATATGCACAAATTCAAATTGGGGCTGAAAGAGGCTATTCACATTTTTCAATGGCTTAACCAGTTTGGCTGATTGCCACCATGTTTGGTTACTTACGGCAATCTGCCGGCTCGTCGGATCCATCTCCGCAGTCGTCCACGGTGTCGCACTTCCACCAGAAGGGAATACACTCATCCGTACCACAGCGGAACTACACACACAAATACGACCTCTTAAACAACTTTTTTATCGAGGAGCAGACTGGATATAATTGGTAATTGAAAGCTGTGCCAAGAGTAGTTTAGCTACGGCGAAGCCCTTTTTCTGGCTCCTGAGGTAATTATAAAATCGCACCTGGCTGGCGGTGCAGTTAGATAGACAGGTTTTGTTGTCGTTTGCCAGGTAGAAGTGTGTAGGGCAAGCGCACTTGTATCCCCCACCAGGGGAAAGAAGGCATAGGTGACTGCACCCTCCATTAGTCACCTGACACTGATGCTTTGGCACTGAGGATAAACAACAAACAATAAGAAACAAGCCTGAAACAACATGACTCTAACCAACGTCAACTGAAAACTGTCGTACCGTCAGGCTGTCGGAGTGGATGGTAGACTTGTATGTCTCGAATGGTTTGCCAGGAGCTGAGGAGTTCTGTATGTTGGCCGCCGGACGTCTTGTGCGAACGACTGAGGGTTTTAGACTTCTGGTCACTCCAGTAGATGAAGTCCTCAAAGAGTGTGAGCCCGGTTACACCACCTATGTCCTCAATTGGGACTGGGATTTGGGATTAAGAGATCTTACTGAGGACAACTCGAAAAGAGACTACATTCGAAACAAGGCGGAACTTACTTTTGTGTCTCTTTGTACCATCCATGTTGGAAAACAAGATATGGTTCTCGTCAGCCCAGTAGATCCTTTTGTTGATGTGGTCAATGGTCAGGGCTGAGGGAGCACGTATTTCTGTATCGATTATGACACGTGGCTTGCTGCCGTCCATTCCGATCCGTCCAATTTGCGGCTGCTCACAGCAGTCGATCCAGAACACATATCTAAAGCACAATGGGAATAAATGGTGCGGTGCGTCTTAAAAGTCTACTCAAAAGCAATGCGTTCTGGGATTGCGAACAATAGGTAATAATAAGCACCATTTACCCCATGTGAGTGTCGAGGGCAAGAGCGGCTGGATTCCTCAATCCAGTCCTCAGCAGTACAGTCGGGTAGAGTCCATTAGCTTTCGCCACCTCCAGGGTCTTTCTCTCGCCGTCACACCAGTACAAGTTCTTGCCGATCCAGTCCACTGCGAGAGCGCTGGGGACCGACGTTCTGTGAACCACCTGAGAAAACAGCAGTCAAGCTCAGTTGGTCTCTTTTGACCAGTTATTCACATGGATTTATCCACAGCCGGTACCATAGGGAACAAATGCTTCCTAGCAGAAAAGTTCAGAACAGTGTGGGTGAGATGCAGCTATGCACTGAAAAAAGTAGTCTTTAATGTTTCTGCCAGCAGTTACTGTCATGACAGGAATTAAAATGCTCATTTTTAACAGTATAAAACAAAACAAACATCAATGTATTGATATAAACATAAATCTGGCTCTCACTTGCTAAGGATGAGTTAGCATGGCAGTTAGCCAGCACATTAGCAAACAACAGTCAACAAATCCGTATACATTGTCAGGGACAATGGAGCAAGGGAGGCTTTGTTTCCTTATCAAAACAAAAAACATTAATAATTTAATGTGGCTGTCAACTGGTCCGCAAAAACAGTTTGTATAGCAATTAGCCAAATAAATTGCATATGAAAAGGCTTTGTTTCTTTATATAACATGAAAAATCCAAGTCTTTTATAACCTACAAATAATTTATTTCTAAACTCCATGGGTCCACAAAAATAGTTAGCATTTACTGCAAAATATCGAAACTACAACAACAAAATTCACCAAATTGTAAATGTAGGACTAAGGTGGAAATGAAGGGGCTTTGTTTCTTCAGATGAAATGAAAAAAATAAGGTTATGATAACCTCTTGCTTTGTTTACTTTTAATCGATGTTTTATAGGTTCACAAAACAGCTAGTAGTAACCATCTTTTTTTTTTTTTTTGGCATACTGATCACAATTTTAATAACCACAAGTTTACTAAAAATAATGTACTACAACCAAAAAGTACATCTCTTATAGCTTTTATTTGAAGTAAAACCATGGTTAATTTAAAGAGATGGCTTCATAAGGGGTCAAAAATAGTTAGCATAGCAGTTAATCAGCAAATTAGCAAGATTTCACTGCAAAAAAAAATCACAACAGTTGGGTGCAAATGGATTTCTCTTTTTTTCAAAACAACATGAACAATTTAAGGCTGTGATAATTTATAGATTTGTACTTATTTTAGCAACCCAAAAACTCTTGACTGCACATGAAAAATTGGGGTCCTAAAAGCAATCAATTTGAGAACTGCTGAGCTAAAACCTATTGCTAATTATCAGTGGGCTACATAACCACTCATTAAAGGCACTTCAAACTCCCCAAAAATGGCAAGAAAAGTTCCCAAAAAACAGTAGTTTCACAAGAAAAAGGCCCTTCACAACATTTCACTACTCATACTGATCACAGAAACTGCCTGTTTGGCATAAACAATACTCTTCCCAGCTGGCGGATAATCCAGCGCTTTTAATCATTTTCGCTCTTGGTTGCTGGTGCCCCCTGCCTAGTGCTTTAAGAGTAAGAGTAACATTCTGCAAGCTGATGAACATTAGAGATGAACATTAAAGACATTTTGCCTCAGACTGGGTCTTACCATCAGCACTAATTAAAACTAGCCTAGCTGTGATGAATTTTGACATCTTCACAGGTTTTCTAGATGCTGTGCTCACCAGGGAAACTAACATCTTCAGGTAAATGGTACAGAATCACAGGGTGGAGATACACCACAGGGTGAAAGTGCACAAAAATATGAACCAGGTAAGCAAAACAACACCTACAAAACATGTCAAAGTCAATTAAGCTGACGTTCCATAAAGCACGCATGCATTTGCCGAATAAGAGAAGTGTGTGACCCCAAGTTTACTTGTAGAGTGCATTTCCAGGATATTTCACTTTATTAAATACATTTGCTTAGGCGTGATGTTTATGATGAATGTTGTTTTCAATAAATGTTATAATATATGTTTGTTTTATTCTAATTCTATTTTTCACACCTGTTCTGAATATTGTTAAATGAATAGCTTTTATTGTGAAGTGAAATATATATGTATGTATATATATACATACAAAATACATACATATTTTATACATACATATACAGACAAAATACGTATGTTTTTCGCATTTACAGTCTGCCCCTAGTGGTCAAAACCAGTGAATTCAATTTATAATCAAGTATAGAAACATTTAAAAGTGTAGTCGTCTCTCCCGTTTACCAAAAGCATGTTTATGTAACAATGAAAAATTATTTTACTCTCTGATTTTCACTCCTTGTGTTGTATTTGGTTATCATCTTTCCATCAGTGTCCTATAAAAACAGTCCCATGATCTTAGCGTGGCTTCATTCTGCGTTTAAGTTCAACATTTAGGTTGACTTTATCACTTCTTCTGTGCCTTTACAGATGCTCTACCTCTCTCCCTCTCTCTCTCTTTTTCTCTGTACTATAGCACACTATCATAAATCAGTTCAAGATCCAGAGTTCAATCAAGCTTAATGAGCCATTATGGCTCGATATTAAACATAACGAGCTCTGGCGGCCCAGCAGGGCAAGGCTGGCACACCATGCCCGTTTTCCGCCCTGAGTAATATATATGCAAGGGCATTGATGGAGAGAAGTATGAAGACAGACAGCCTCACACACACACACACATGGCCCTGTCTATCATTTCAACCCCCGGCTTATTTCATACCAGTTATTCTCAGAAAAATATAAGCTTTTATTTATTTGTTGGAGTGGTGTGAATAAGTCTTCTTTCCCGTCATTGGAATCCATCAATTGCGCAATAAAAATTGCCCCTGTGCAGAAGTGAATCAAATTTACCCAGGGGCACAGGGGGATTTGCATATGTCAGTCTGGGCAATTCTGGGCGATTTCAAGAGCGATTCAACGTGAACCCACACATACTCGCACACTCACGGATGTACCTTGAGGTCACTTCCATTCAGGCGCATTCTGTTGATTCTGCGTCCACTGGGCCTGCTAGTGTCAATCCAATAGATCAACTCCTTCCTGTAGTCAAAGTCTAGAGAGATGACATTACTGAGTCCCTGCAGAGGGAAAGACAAAGAGAGAGACGCAGGCGAAGCGTGAGATTGACAGATTACGTTTGAAGGAGAAGAAAAGTCTTTTTTTAAGATAATTTTCACTCTAACTTGAAAAATACTATTGAAATAGTGAGGTATTTAAAGTATCAAACGTTATAATAATCATAATAATACAATGAGAATTCCAGAAATGTTGCGATATTCAGTGGCAGCACTGAGGCGGGGCTTGACAGGGCAATAGCCCATTAGAAACTTGCTTAGCCCTGGCACAGCCCCCCAAGAATTTCCAAATGATTTGCCTGTTTTGTAATTTTCGGCATCACTCTTATTAAAAATAAACATTAAAAAGCTTAAAAAGTGCCAAATATGTAGCTTATAAACAATTGATATTATGTGGAAGGGGTCAAGCAACCAAAGTGCAAACTTTGCGCAATCTGTCATTTAAAAAGTACAAGAAAAATATTACCAAATGTCTACACTTTGCTCCATCCTTATTGTGGTCTGTCACTCATAGATAAAAAACCTGTTCTGTCTGAGGGCCTACCCTGAGGAACGCCACACACATGCTGCAGACAGACCTTGCAAATAAAATGTGTGGCGCATGCGTGCAGTTTGCGCATAACAACCCTGAAATGTTAGATCCTCTTAATATTGCACATTTTTTTATGCTTATCTCTGGCTATTATAACATGATCCCAAATCTGGAGGGAGGGTGCACCTGATTGCGTGCCCGTGTGGACATAGTTATGAATTGTAAAAAGAAAGGCTATATTCTAGGCTATATTCGTTCATAAATTACATTACATTGTAAGTCTCATATTTGGCAGTTGGCATTAGTATATTATTAATAACAGCGGCATATGAGAGGTTTAATACCACGGAAAAAAAAGTATGTGCCTCTTTCAAAGCCGATGTATATAAAAAATTCACAGCAAAAGTTTAGGCGTTTATTACTTTCTCTAAATTTAATTTAGAACTGTAAAGCCCCCCCTTAGCACGCCCAACAAAAAAATCCTGGAGCCACTGGCGACGTTTCATAAAATGTAAGTAAAATGAAAACTAAAAGACTTTCAATTCACATAAGTCAGAAATCTGTTTGTGCTACTGAAGTTAACAACGCTGAGAAACAGCCAATTAGAGCAGACCTCCTCATTACTATTCATGAACCTTCCAAATAAGAATAAAACAGACTGTTTCATTCTAGGGTCAAATTCTAGGGTTGTAAATGGACCTGTGAAACCGTTTCTGGGCATTTTCCCCCCTTACCTAAGCTACATACCTTCTGTGTACATATCAGAGAACAATTTAAAATACATTTTACATTTACATTTATTCATTTAGCAGACGCTTTTATCCAAAGCGACTTAGAGGTGAGCAACTGGGGAAATGGTGCCTTGCTCAAGGGTCTCACCTCAGTCATGGTATTGAAGGTACTAACCCCACCCACAATCCCTGCCGGACCTGGGACTCGAACCCACAACCTTTGGGTTACAAGTCCAACTCCCTATCCATTAGGCCATCCCTGCCCCCTCTCAATGCATTCTATGGGATCTTTAAGCAACAAAATGTAACTCCAAGTCAGTCATGCTTCAGTGAAATCAAACTGCCCACTAATGTCGGGTTCAGACTGCAGGATTTTAGCCCCGATTTTGACTCGCCGACAGGTTTTGAGAAACAGTCACACAGTGTGAACTATTAAAGATGCGATCTGAGAGAATCGCCGCTGTGTCTCAGACACATATGAGATTATATGCGATTCAAAATCATGCCGTGTGAAATGTGTTCTGAGTGAATAACATTGGTGAATGCCTACAGCCAATGAGAGAGCAACATCCAGGGCAGCGGAACATTGGGGGAGGAGTTACGAAGGTATAGAAGGTAATCATCCTCCTCTATAATCATCTTTTTTTGTTGTTGCAAATGAGTGCACATGCAATTTGTATGGCAAGCTTCCCCAGATAGTCAGGTAGTGTGAAAAGAGCTGTGATGTGACTACTTTGAAAATCGTGCAGTCTGAACTGGGCATTAGGAAGCAACACTGATTGACAATCAATTTTACATCCTGTTCTGCGAATGGAACAGACAACAGGTGGAAATTATAGGCAATTAACAAGACACCCCTAATAAAGGAGTGGTTCTGCAGGTGGTGACCACAGACCACTTCTCAGTTCCTGTGCTTTCTGGCTGATGTTTTGGTCA
>JAUMHG010000070.1:4736326-4747807 GCA_032359395.1 Enteromius anoplus
TATATATATACACACACATTTATTTATTATGTTTTCCTTTGAAATAACAATACTGCAGTAGCTGAATTAATGCATTTCCTCTATGCAACCATATCATGTACAATTCAGGACATTTTTATAACCTGCTCGTTTTTTTGTGAAAAACAAAATCATGCTGATCAGAAACGATTATTCAGTCTTTTTGATGTAGCAATTGCATAATACATGGGAGAAAAACTATTTTCTGAGTTCATCACACAGCAACCTGAGCAGCATGTTTTAAGAAGCCCTGCAGAAATACTTCACTTTTTTGGAGGGATGTGGTTCCTCATCCTCAAAACCCCTGTAGAGCCTGACAAAGAAAGAGAGTAGCAGCGAATAGGACACACAGACTCTGCTAGATTACTTGCAGTGAACATAACAAGGACTTAACAAGCGTAAAGCAGGACGCCGACTGTGCAGAAAAAAGGACAATATGACACCGGCCCTTTCAGAAACTGAACAGTAAATTATTTAGACTATTTGCCATTGACAGAAAACTCTCAAAAATAGTCAAGTGCATATCACAACTCTTTCTGCAAATAAGCAGAGAGACGCGATGAAGAGCAAACTGACACTTAAATCTCCTGCCCTGCTCTTCTAAAGAAAACAAGAAGAAAACCTATGTAATCTCATGTACAGTACTTCTGAAGCTCCACAAACTTTGTTTTAAAGTGTTTGCTAACATCTGCAATCCATCATGTGTCGCAAACACTGCAAGTCAACGTAAATTGCCTTCTGCAAACCATTTAACATCTGTACCGACACGCTTTGAGAGTAAAATATTTAATGAGCAGTGTTCGATATTAATCAAGACCTGACTGGAGTAGTAAAAAGTAAGCATTAGCAATGAATCAAATAATGAATTAATAAATATTTTTAAATATTATATATTTGTATATTTTAAATAATACATTTTATTTTTATTTCCATTTTAATTTTGCTTAAATATTTTGTCATTTTTAATGTTTTAATAATAACTTAAATACAGGTAATTTAGAAAAAAAAAATGTTCAATGAAAGTATATTTTTTGACATATTCAAAGTTTTTTTTAAGCAAAAGCAGACAACTCCAACAGTTACTTTCAGTGCTGCCAACTTAGTGACTTTGCCGTTAGATTTAGCAACTTTTCCCCCTTGGTGACATTTTTCCAAAAAAGCAACTAGCAACAAATCTAGCGACTTTTTGAACGAACTTTAGCGAGCCTCTGTGAATGATTGGTAATGCAACGTGTGGTCTTGTTTTCCTCTCTCTGCTTCTGAGAGGAGCAGAGCTTTCAGTTTATGTAGATTTGCTCTTGCTACTAACTATATATTACATACAAAATCACAGCACAGCCATTGTCTATATCTTACGTGTATTTGATTTCATTAGACGATGGATCGACTATAAAAAAGGATTTTAATCCAGATTTTTTTTTTTTTTTTTTTTTCAATGGAGAACTGGGGCCGGTTGCACCAGCTTCAGGTAAGTTACAACTTAGCCTAGTTTGATGTAAATGGGCACTACACACTACTAAATATTTTTTCGTTGCCCCATTACACCTAGTTGAAGTGTAACTCTACGTATAAACTAAATATTTTAGAAAGCGTCTGGTGAGGAGTGATGGTTTGAAGAAAATAGCAGACTGAGTAAAGCGCATCTTTTTTTGTACTTCGTTTAGTACTGAGATGTAAATTTGCAGACGCTCCCTAAAGCAGCATAGGCGAATATTAAATCTAAAATGAGACATAACTTTACCATGCTCCGTTAACACCGGTGTGTTTTCGTTTTAAAACAGCGTTTAGAATCAAACCGATCATTGTCTACACTTTTCGATTTGGAGGGTGGAAAACGCCGGGATATGCACGTAAAGTTATGCTTTTTAAAACGAAAATGCACCTAATGTAAGCAACAGTTTTTCACTGAACGGAGCAGACGCAGAGAGAGGTACGCAGCGGAAAAGATTGAGACACCTCGCGCTGCATTCAGCTTCAGATACATAATATTTTAGTTTGCTACACACATGATACATACGAAGCATGTTTAACTCTGAGACACAGATGGTCCTGGTAATAAACATCGTTACCATTCGCGTGTCCATACGCCCATCTCGTGAAAAGCATTTTGGGGGCCCAAGGCAGTTGCCTACCTTTGCCTAATGGCTAAGTCCACCCCTGCTTCCAGTGTAGATTTGGTGTCTCCTTTAAGACCGACCCACTGTTGCGGTCACCGGAGGTTCCCCATTATACTTCCCCTTCCCAAAATAAGTATAAAGGGTAAATTAAAATACATAGCATTTAAACAATTTCTACTCGTATAAGTTTTTTACTGGATGATTTATTGTAAATATCATATTATGCAACTAAGCATTATTTACAGAAATCTTACGAACTACTACTGTAGCTACGTCCTGCCAAACGAACAACTGGTGCTAACTTGCTAGTAGTTAATAAGCATTTAGTGTGGACTTAACGTTCTAATTTAAAGAAGAACTTATGAATGGTTGGTGCAACCCTACCCTGGTAAGTACGCCAAATAATGTCCCGCATTTCAGTCACTACTTCAAATTCATTCCCTTTTCTGATAACAGAAACAGTAAAATATTAGCCTGGGCCTGCCCATACTTCCGTTGATGCTACATTCTTTTCGCGAGCAAAGTTAGCCTGGCCAAGCTGCCGTTTTAGAGCATTTCAGATTCCCAAAAAAAAGTGGGAACATGGTACACAAACATGGCGTGTACCGAGCAGCAACAAAAAAATTTCTTTGAAAACGAAGCAGAATATCTTTATTGAAGCTAGCTACAATTGGTTACGGTGGCTTCAGGTTTCGTCGCTACGCTAACGCCATTTACTCTTCATATACATACTAAACCAACATATCCATAGAAAAATAGTCCTCAATAAGACCAGGAACAAGCCCTAAGAAAACAAACTTGACTTTAAACAGCAATAACCTGGTATTTGTTCATCAGAGGTCATCAAGAACACGGCTCCAGATGAATATGACTGGTTTTGAGAATGAAGGTGACATGACATTTCCACTTCGGGCTCCAACGAAAGGTGTGTGTTGCCATGGAAACGTCTCCTGTACGATATATTACGAGTGTGTCAAGCAAACACATCCCACCAGCGATCTATCACCGTCATTTGGCTAACATAGACAGATTTAACCCAAAGGAGACGCGGCATTGGCATTGCTGTGTCTTGCTCTTTCTCTAAAGGCCCGAAGGCTGATCATGTGCTGTCGAACTCCTCTGGCATAGTTCACACTCCATTTCTGTCCGTTGTCTTCCCTCTGCATGTCTCTCTCTCTCCAAGCCAATACTCTCACAGTAGCTCTCTTTCACCCCTGACCTGCAATTGATTTTCCTCACACATGGATAAAAAGCCTTCAGGGCTCGACGTCTTGCGCCATTGTGGAGTCTTGACTAAGTAAAACCTTTAATTCTTTCTAATATTCTCTCACAGATTCCTGTTGAATTACAATGGCCTCTCACTTCATTCATAATCCAGACATGTCTGTCCTAAATGACTAATTATATTTTGCTGTTGTTCATTTTCACACTGATTAGCCTTTCTGTAGTTTAGTAACTTAGTAACCGTCAGGTGTGAATAGAGCAAAAAAAGAAGTCTTATTTTGAAGAAACCTTTCACCAAGAAGTAAAAGAACTTGCATTAATGTAAAAAAACATTTGTGTTATATTTTAAGTCTTCCAATAGCTGAAACTTGAAATTCAAGTCATTATATACATTGAACGAGCCGGAGGCCGAACTCTTGCCCACGCTAGGGTTCGATCCATTAGGGTTCGAAGTTCGCCGTTCTCCCGGCTCGCTCCCCAGACAGCTCGCCAAATTTGCTTGTTGTTCGTTATGAGGAAAGCGTGAACTCTTGAAGTGAATAGTAGGGATGTACCAGCCCAATCTCACAGCAATTCGTACTAATTTTACAAAGTGGCTAATTCGTATGAACTGATACGGCCTCACTCGTACAAATGTTGTGAGGTCGTAAAAATTCGTATGAATTAGCCACTTCGTAAAATACATACGAATTAGTCGCGAAACTGCGTTGGATGTAACAGAATTAGCAATAACACGATATTGCCATAGAATATTATTGTGGTTACATGACGATATGAAACAATGCAAAAAGAGTAGTATTTAAAATGTATTTAAACAACTTATTCGTAATGTTCATAACATATTTTAACTTATTCATAAAAGGTCTTTAAAGCTGTGTTTTTGGCCTTGTTAAGGATAAAGTCGTCAGTGTGCTAACAACATCAGCACATATGTTAATGTGTGTGCAAACTGTGTGCATCTGAGGGAGAGAGATATATGTGAGAGATATATAGCTCTCGTTTTTATTATATTGACTATTATATTTATTTGTTTGGCCAGTATCGTTGTGGACTTTGGTTATTTTGCTGTTGTTCGCCGTGCAGTTCCCTGAAAACAATTGCACACCTTAGAATGTTCATCAGCCAATCATATTCAAGCATTCAATGGCCCCAAAGTATAAATAAATCTAATGTAAAGTACACACAAAATGTTTAACACAAAAGCAATCGTACATATGATCCAGTGCAAACTCCAGTTCTCATTCATTTGGCATTGCATGGAAATGACCAACGTCATTTTTGAAATTTTTACTTTTATGTTTCACAGAGGTAGTGAGTCAAACAGGGTTTGAAACGACACGAGTCTGACAGGTAAAAAAGATTAAGAGGGGACAAAAAGTCATCAACAGCTTGCAAAAACAAGCATGCTGCAACTTCAGTGTAAAATGACCAAGAGGGTCTGTTGTAAGCACATGAAGAGGCAGGCAGGGTGCTCACATGATAGTTTTGATAGTCGTATACATGAAGAGCGAGAAAGATTAGGTGTAATTCCTCTGTCTGTGAAAGTTCATGCTGACTGAACAGGTTGAGCTGTTGTCAATAAAACAGATTTGGAAGCGTTGTTAACAGCGTGACAAAAAAACAAAGTCTTTAATCACCAGCCCTGGTGAAAATGATAGAGGTCTTAGTAAAAGTCATCAAGACGAGAAACTGTCTGGACTTTGATTTGGAGAAGCTGCAATATGTCAGATTTGAACTTTCCTATCCAAAAACGCTCTGGAGATGTTGGGGCAACGCACAGCTATAGTCAGTTCACTTTAAACTCAACATTTAAAGACTAATATCAGCTAATAAAAAAAAATTCACTTCAACTAAAGAGTTACCAGTCCTCAAACAAGAGCTGTTTATCAGCCTAATGCCAAGATACACGCCTGCAATATATCAGCATAAATCCATGACAAAGGATAAAGCTTAGCGTCTAGGGTCAGGTATAACAATCTGAGCGCCTGCCACGGCCTCGTTTGACAAATATCGCAATTCCTCTCAGGCAAGCTATCGTTCAGTACGGCAGCTGCGAACTGACAGCTCTGCAGGTTAATGGCATACTGATTAAATGAGACGTGTGTTAATGTTGACAAGGTTAGGGCCTGATAAATCACAAGAGGTATGAATTTCAATGCCGGCTACTGGGCTGCTGCTTTATCAGAGTAATTGGCTGTACCCTGTATGGATAATTTATTTACATTTTACCACAGTTAATTGGCCGTGATGCTGTTACAAATATGAGCTGCATTCCAAATAAAGCAAATAAATGTATTACGAAAGTACCTTGGACAGACAATATCAGGCTGGACAGTATGGAAAATGGTTTGAAAGTCCTGACAGATCCAAACAACCACTTTTCAATTAATTCAAATGTTTCTAGCAGATATGATGTAAACTACAAACATTAAGTGTGTCTGAAAAGCTCCGTAAAATCATTATTCAGCATTATTCGGAAGGTATCAGCTTTCAAAACAACAGCGGACATTGTCATTTCACTTGTACTTCGCCCAATATAGGCTTTTAAAGTCACTGAAAGTCATAGCAGACTTGGGCGGTAATTTATGAAAGGGTTGTCAAAACGAGTCCTTGCTATGTCTGTGGATGAAGTAACCAAAAACAATTATTTCAAAACAAAAAGAGGGCGACTAACAACATAGACACAATTACTTACTCTCAGCAATGACGCGTCGTCCTGTCCAGTCGTCATTGATGACTTGTATATTCCCATAATGAACATCGCTTAAGAAAATCCGATTGGTTCCGTGTGCTTTCTGCCGATGATCAAAGGCCAAAGCTATAACGTTTTTAAAATAATTTGGGTTCTCGTACGCCCTTATTGGTGAGTTGAGGTTATTCTCGTCCGATAGATGTATACTCCTCAAAACGGTCCTCTCGGAGTACAGCAGGTAACCCTCGTACCTGTTGCACTTGAGTCCATCCTGAGCAAGATATCCGTGCGCGCAAGCACAAGTTTTACGGTTATTCCCCAGGTAAAAACAAAGTTGCTGGCATCCTCCGTTGGCTCTGCTGCAAGCGTTCGTACCTGGGTCCAAAAGTCCAAAAATCAAAGATCAGACTCCCTACAAAGTAGGATGTCAAATGTAGTTCCTAGAAGGTCACTGTCTTGCAGAGTTTAGCTTCAATCTAATCTATTGCTTCAGGATTACTGGAAACCTTCAGGCAGGTGTTTTGGAGCTAGTTGGAGCTAAACTCTGCAGGACATTGGCCCTTTGACACATGTGGTCTAAACCAGGGCTTCTCAATCCTGGTCCTGGAGGTCCATTGTCCTGCAAAGTTTTGCTCGTTCAGGTGCTTTTGATTAGGGTTGGAGCTAAAATTTGCAGGACAGCGGACCTCCAGGACCAGGATTGAGAGGCCCTGGTCTAAAAAAAAAACTAAAAATGGCTTTGAGACAATAGTTGCAACATACAAATAACATTAAAGTGTGATTTGAAAGGATCCAACATTTACTGCTATGATGAGAAGTAATTGATCTCTCCATATCACCAGGTGTTTGTTAATCAGCAGGAGTATCTAATCCTGACCCTGGAGGGCAACCTTTGTTTTAAGTTTAGCTCTAGTGCACATTAATCACCTCTGAGCCAGCTAAATCGAGGTCTCCAGGGTTACTATAAATTTCCAGGTATGTGTGTTGGAGCTAAAATCTGACTCCAAAAGGTGGTCTTCCAAAAGCGGGATTAGACAAGCCTGCTTGATCTAGGATAAAACTTGCAGTTGTGTGCATTGGTGCAATGTTCAAAAAACAGGAAAACTGCCATTAAGTGAAACCTCAACCTTTCTCCCGATCCTGGTTAAAGACCTTCACATCTTTCAGACTGACGCCCAAGCCGCTCCTGATGGTCACCACTTCTACAGCATCTTTCTTGGAAGCACGGCGGATGGATCCATTGGCGTAGGCTCTACCGTCATGGGGGTACAAGACCGAAGGTTTGACACTTGCTATTCAATGGCCCTTAACTAATTAAAACCAAAGATCTCATTGAAATACAGTACACAGCTGGTCTAACAGAAGGTGAGGTAACCCATCCTTGGAATGACATTGAACTACAGGAGATTCTAAAATAATCAAAAGTGTCTTTTTGCACTAGGCATTGCGACCTTGTAGGGAAAATGGGACGATATCTGCTTTCTTGGGCCATTCTTTGAGACTGTAACATTTATGGAAAAATAAATTACCTGTCAGACCAGAAGAGGTAAGCCCCAAAGACTGCTATGGAAAACATATCCACCCCACTCGATGAGAACACAATCTCCCTCTGCTCACCCCGCTCAAGGTTGATTCTTTCGATCTTGTTGTTGCGGGCATCACACCAGTATAATTTATTTTCCTACAACCCAGTTGGAAGACAAACATCATGCATCTGTTGTGTTAAGAACAAAGGGATATATGATCTGGCTGCCCTAAGGCTGCAAGTTAAGCCATGAAATCAACATGAACTGCAACCTGCAGAGTTAGCACATAGGGGAAGCAGACCTGGTAGTCTATGGAGATACCGTTGGGCCTTGCTAGTCCGTTGCTAACAAGAACAGCTTGCTCTGAACCATCGAGACGTGACCTGGAGATGGTAGGACTCTGGCCCCACTCCGTCCAGAAGAGAAACCTGCATGGAATCAAAAGACAGCACTATTAAGACCCATCCTGAGGAATTTTGAGTGTTGCACAGTTTGAAATTTGAGATTTATCTTCAGTTACAGTGAAAATCAGTAATTGTTTTAGTTTGGGAAAATGTTGTGTTCAGGTCATTATGCGAAAATTTTAATTAGGGTTTGTTTTTCCTCTCCTCTACCATTCACAGTCTATTTCCAAGAGGAATTGGACAGTACATTGTCAAAAACTAAAAAAGGGTTACAACTACCTCTAAGGGTAGATATAAATGGGTAAAATAAATGTAATCCATTACAGTTACTGAGATTTTTTTTTTATGTTACAGTTATTTATGAAAATGTTAACGATTACAAAGGTCAGACAGTATTCAATTTTGAGTACTATTGTAAGGTGAACCCTGCTTTGTTTAAATGCCTGTTAAGAAACTAAAATAATTAAAAACCTATTATATTTCCAAAGTAACCTTGCCAATACTGAAGACGATAAATAAGGTACAATTATGAGTACTGTCCCAGTGACAAGCTGTTGTACCCTTAAACGGACAACTTTTGCACATTCAAGTGTTTGCACACTCAACTGACAAACTGGGACTGAGTGGATCATTGCATTCGAGGAGTGAACAATGCTTTTTTGTGACGCCAGTGAAAAACATAACTGCTTAATGTTTCTATTCCACTTTTACAGTACAAAGCAGTAGATAATGAGATAACTCATTACAAACATGAGGTCAAGATCATGATGGCCCTCTTAAATTAGAATATATGCAACAAACTATAAGGCCTTTAAGTAGGATGTACATCTGCAGTTAACAAGCTTTGAGGCGCTAATTGCACAAGCTAACTGCTCTCTAGATGATCATAGGTCATTCATTTAAATGCTGTTGCCACACATGGATGAAACTTAAGCTTAGATTTAGAAGAAAGAAAAAATAAACCAGAGTGTATTTTCAGAGTAAAACGATAATAAGATAAAAAGCCAGAAGCGTACCCTTTTGTTGGGTGCACAGCAATGGCTCTGGGTTGATCGAGGCCGTCAGATATCACCACGGCGCGGTACATGCCATTCAACCGAGCGACCTCGATGAGATTTAAACCATGGTCCGTCCAGTAAATATTACCTTTGGATGCAAAGCAACAAAGACCCTGAACCAACAGAGAAACAATAAGCCTGACAACTTCAATTTGGAAAACACAGAAATGCTAAAAGAAGAGTAACCGTCACACCTGCTATCCAGTCCACCGCTAGTCCTTCAACACGCCCAAGACCGCTCGTGACGATGTCTTCTCTCCAGGTCTGATCTCGACTGGATCTAGAGATTCTGTTGGAGCCCATGTCCGTCCAGTACAATGTATCGTTTCCTAAGATATGCAATTAGAAAATAATCCGTAATAGTAAAGTGTGCCTTGGCTGGTTAGCACCTGCTGTATATAGGGTTGCACAAGATATCGGTACCATATTAGCCATTGCCTGTTACATTATGCATACTTATATTCCACATTTTTGATTACTGTTACTGCTGTCAACTCACCAAAAATTGTATCGAAATGTTATTTCAGTATCGCAGAGATACATTGTTTATTTTATTTTTTTTAGATTTTGATATTGTATTAATAGTTTATAAATTTCATTTTAAGTTTTATTTTGGTATTGTAGTTTTTTATGATGTTATATCATGCAATTTTTATTTTAGTTTTATTTTGAATTAGATTTTAATTGTATATTATCCGTTTTATATTTATTTTAGTTAACGTTTTTGGCATTCTGTTGTGTTTAGTTTTTTTTATTCATTTTTGTTTTAAATTTTTTTTATTTAAGTTTATTTATTTTTGTACATTATTTTGCATGAAAAAAATATTTTTTTTCCCCATATATATATATATATATATATATATATATAGTCATCTATTTAAAATATATATGGTTTTAGTTTATTTTAATAGTTTATTTAGTGTATTTTAATTTTAATAATAAAATTGCTTCAGCAATTTCCCGAAATAAAATTAGTTAAATATTCCTATTTTCTATATTTCTATATATAACTTAAATTTCACTTTTTAAGCAACAATTTTTCTTGCTTTAATTAACTATAGTAAAACTGATGTAGATTAATAATAATAATAATAAAAAAAACAAGCAACACTTATTTCTTAAAATAAAATGTGTTTTTTTCCCCCTTTTTGCCCTTTTTTTTTTTTAAATCACAGCAGCTGAGAACTATATTAGTTCTTGTGCTGATGGACAATTTTGAAACAAGGCCTTCAAAAAATCCTTTTTTGAAGAGCGGCATGCCAAGCTCTACCTACAAAAATGAGTCTGTTTCTGCTGGCCAAAATGTCTTTGCCCTTTCGCTCTCATTCAAACCCGCTTTTTCTCCAAAACAATAGAGGCTAAAAAGGCCCAAAGTACTCATGATTGTCCTGGCTCCCGTGGTCTGTCCCTTTCGAAGCTCTTTTCACGAAAATTGCTATGACTTGGCCGCATGACATTATCCGTAGCTTCATGCACCACCAGCTCCTCGCCAACTCAAAAATGTACATTATATCCCTTTTGAAAAAAACTCCAATGAAGCCCATTCACATCGTTATGAGGCATCGGCTCATCTGTACAACTAATCTGTTTCGATTATCTTCCATCTGTCATAACCGCATATGGCATCCCTTCACCTCATCATGCAACGAAAAAAAAATTATAGACATGCATTGCAATGCCAATATTTGATTTATCATGCAAATGCAGAGCCATGAACTGTCTGTCGCTGATGCAAAGAGGGCATTTCTGTCTCAGTGCCGAGACAGCTGTCCAATTACTGCACCATATGAATCTGTCCCAAACACCAGCAGATATTCTGCAAATCAATGTTTTCCTCATGTCAAAGGGTGATATGTTGTTGTACACATGGCATGGCGATGCCTAATTGCTTTGTTTTCTAAATACAAAACTAATTCAAAGAATAATAACATTACATTTCAGAAGAATCAAAAACGTCTACCTACAGTAACTGCAGTCAATATTTTCTTCACATGAAGGAAAAACTAATATGAATAATAGTATAATATAAAAATAATAGTAAAACAGCACATTTGTATTACAGTAGACGGTATTATGACACACATTCCTAGTAATGCAAATAAACATTAAAACCTAAAAAAAATTGTCAGTTACTAGAGCAAACTTTTTAAATTTTAAAAGAAAACTGCACACAAAAATAAAAGTCATTTCAGAAAACGAACAAACACTATAGTAGTAATATAAATAAATCATTTTAAAATAATTTATGTCCATTAAACTATTGTGTGATTTGTAATTTAAAATTCAAGTAAATTAGGAAAAAGTTAAAAAAAAAAAAATAAATTAGCCGAAAAACGAAAATAAAAATGCTGCCGTGGCATGCAACTGAAACAGTAGAATTAAAAAAACTGAAATACAAATAAATATAAAAAACTATTTAGAATTAGTAAAATGCATAAAATT
>JAUMHG010000070.1:4795446-4821667 GCA_032359395.1 Enteromius anoplus
ACCCTAAGGGCTCGGGCAGGGAAAGAGGCGGACAGCCAATTTCTAGCCCCGAGAGCTCCCCCCTTTTGGGAAAAATAAAAAATGGGCGGAGTAGGGGAGGTGGAGGGATGCTAGATCGTGGATGGCGGAGAGAGGGATTTCGGTCATTTGTAGCGCTGCGTAAAGGATTTGATAGGATAATAGGATAATGGATGACCTGAATTGGAGGCGGAGATGGTAACTACTGCCTTTGAGCTCTCCTCCCGAAACGAGTTTAGAAAACTTTGTTTAATGGGAAACTTTTAATAGGAAAAAAAAAAAAAAAAAAAACATTGAAAACTTTCTAAAGTAAAACGGTTTTATATATATATATGTATGTTACATAATAACTGAAAAAACATAAACAAGAAATAACAATTATATATAATTATATACACCTTTCTTAAACATTTTCTAAAATAAATGTAATTTCATTATAAAACAATTAATTACTTTTAAACCACTACATTGTCATTTAAATTTTTTCTTAAAGCATTTTCATAGTTGCGGGAAACATTATGTTGAGTTTCCTCAGATTTAAGATGGACTTCTAGTCTATGTAACAGAACAGCTCAAACATTCCTCAAAGTATCTCTTTTTGTGCTTTATATAAGAATAAATCTACTGTGCTGCAGTTTCAGAAAAAAAAAAACATTAGACGAAACTAAAATAAACGGAAATGTAATTTTTGGTTAAACTATAGCCTTTAATCCATAACGGAAAACCAGGAACAGACGACTCCCTGCATTTCTAGCATTTTCCAGAGCCGCTGCAAAAGGACTGCAGGTGTTTGAATAACCTTTGAAGGTCAGGCTGTGCTGTTTTATGGAGCTCTGAACGAAAGCAAGCAAACAGGAACAGGTGCGGATTTTAATTCTGACAGAGTAACAGACCACAAGTTTGGTTGTTTACCGATTTTATGCATTTTAATGTAGAAATAGTAACAGGCTAAAATATTAAACGAGCACAGTGTGGTGATATGAATGAATGATGTGTCAGCTGGCGTGAATAGCTAGTTCGTCATAGTTTAACTATGCCTGGAGTTTGTTTTGGGTCTCCTTTCTACCAATTCTGTTATTAAAATTTCAGTTTTTAGGTTATAGGTGTATTCTGAACCCTGCTAATGAGAAAGTTTCCATCTCGAGCGACATCTTGGGAGTCTTGCCAAAAAGTCGTTGATCTTAATGATGTATTCATCTTCAGAGGGTGTGAAACCTTTTTATATTATTTATTATGATTTCTAGTTTTTAGCCTGCGAGTCTTACTAGGCAGAGCTACTTAATTACAGGAGTTAGGCTTTCCCCCCCCCCTGTTACACTTTCCAGACGATTAATTAGTTCCCTCTAGATGTCATTTTGAAATTCCAGGTTTGAAAGCGACCTTGTACTGAAGACATCTTTGAAGATTGTCAAGAAGTCAAGAAAAGTGAGCATTTACTTGTAAAAGTAAATACCTGGGAACTAATCGGTCAAATGTTAGTTAGCAGAGTTTTGCAACTTGTTGCCACAAAAAAAATAAATAAATAAATAAATAAATAAATAAACAAATATTAAAACTATTCATCATATTAACAAGAAATATTAAGCACAATAATAATAACACAATAATAATAATTGTATAACATTACGCTTTTTATAGAAAGAATGAAAGAAAGAAAGAAACTGATTTTATAAAGTATTTAGGCAGTGTTTTATTAATAGATTTTTTTTTCATAATTTCATTATCAGTAATATATTTTTAAAGCTAGTTACAATTATTTATGTTGTAGATTGTATGTAGTATTTAGGCAGTTTTTTTATTAATAGAAAAAAGTTATAATTTCATTACCAGTAAATATCAAATATAATGCATATAATAATATAAATATGCTAGTTATTATTATTTTTTGTCATTATAATAGATAGAGAAAATAATATAAAATCCTAATAAAAATATAATCTTGTCTTATATAGTCATAAGTATATTATTGTAAAATTTTATTTATACTCTATTTGTGTTTTGTTACTATAAAACAGTAAATATAATTATAAATACAATATATTTATTTCAATTTTACATTTTTTTAATACAAAAAAGTACATAAAACATCATTTAAATCAATAACAAATAAATAATAATAATAATAATAATAATAATAATAATAATAATAATAAAATTATATCATCAAATGTAAACTCTGTCTGAAAGCCACAGGAATTATTCCACGCAAGAAAAAAAAAAATATATATATATATATATATATTTGACAGATAAGACGACTGTAAATTACAAGCTGGCAGGAACCTTCCTCTCCCAAACACTTGTCATTGATTTCCTCCAAATTCTCCTTTTAGAGATTAGATTAGAAAATTGTATTACCCACAAAGGAGAACTTTGTCTGTAGGCTATCTAAATTAAATCGACCGCTGCCTGTTGGCGAAATGTGTGGAATTTGTCTCCAGCCTTTTTATCAAGTGGCACGATACGGCTCCAACAACACGACGTGACACGACGTGAAACACAGCATCTTTCCCGTCATATTGATATTTCGGTCATTCGCAATCGACGACCCAAAGCGAGACGCTGAAACGCTCTCGAAAGGCCTCAAACTCACTGGGCCGAAACAGATGTGTGTCAGGTGTAAATCCCACCAAGTGCATATGATGAATTACGAGGTAGAACCTAGTTTCGTTTCCGCACAGTCGCACCGACCGGAGGGAACGTGTGACATGGGCCCGTACCGGCGGGAAATTATAAAAGGGGGTGTCATGTAAGACTACCACTCCTCTCGGAGCAACGTATTCTCGGATGGCGCTAGCTTTGAGTGCGAGTAGCCTACGGCGAGCGGCGTGGCTCCCAGCGGTGAGCTCGGAGAGGTTGTTTCGGATGGCTGGTCCGTCCATGTAGGACAGGGCTCCACAGTGAAGCTCACCTGAGCAGGTGCGGTTGGACTCATCCTCGTTGCTGCCACAGTCATCGGTGCCGTCACACAGCCATCTCTTCGGGATACAGCGGTTGTTAAGGCATTTAAATTGGTCCGCCGGGCAGCTGCGATTGGCTGAGGAGGAACAAACGGCCTGTCAATTGGCAACACAAATAAAACTCTAAAAGCATCTGGGTGTCCCAGTGTTTTGCGATGTGTCATACTAAGATTACCGTGGCATACTGAATCCCACAATGAAAAGTCAGATGGCTCCTGGATATCATCACAAATATCTAAATTTGTGTTCTGAACCACATGATGATGAGTAATAAATTACAGAATTTTTGGATGAACTAACCCTATATCAGTATTTGTATATTTTTCTTTTTCTTTTTATTACAAAGAACATAAAACCCATCATTTACATCAATAAATAAAATTTACATCATTAAATAAGGTCTTGTATTATATACATTTCTTGCATTGTACACAGTTATATTAGTGTTTGTGTGTTTGCATTTTTATAGATCTGTTTCAGGTCGTTGTTATAGATTTTCTATAATGGACACAGTCTTTGTTTCAGTAGGTTCATGCTTGGATTACATAAGTGTGAAAAGACCTACAGCAGAGAAGTGGATCTTCATCGCTGCCGTCTGAGCAGTCATCATCCCCGTCACACTTCCACGAGAGCTGAATGCAGCGCTGGTTCTGGCACTGAAACTCTGCTGGGCTGCACCGCTTTGTCTTAGTGACCTCTGATGGGGCTGAAAAGGGCAGAAACAAGATGTTAGAGAAAGCACGCACACACACACACACACACACACACATAGTTCTTCTCTCTGTATCTTATATAAACTGGGTACAGAAAGTATTCAGACCCCCTTAAATCTTTCACTCTTTGTTATATTGCAGCCCTTTTCTATATTCATATAGATAGAAAAACACAGAATTGTTGACATTTTTGCAGATTTATAAAAAAAGAAAAACTGAAATATCACATGGTCCTAAGTATTCAGACCCTTTGCTGTGACACTCATATATTTAACTCAGGTTTTGTCCATTTCATCTGAGCTATCAGGGGAGAAGAGCCTTGGTAAGAGAGGTAAGGAAGAACTGAAAGATCACTGTGGCTGAGCTCCAGAGATGCAGTCGGGAGATGGGAGAAAGTTGTAAAAGGTCAACCAAAGTTAGCAAAACAGGAAGTCATTTATGTGGTGATAAGAATCCACATAAGTTTACAATGGGTTTAAGGCCAAGCCACACGCAAACACAGTTACAGCCAAACCGCAGGTTGAGCGGAGACATCTACATCCCCCACTGGAAATGGAAATCAATAAACATATTCAGCTTAACATAAACATATCCGATCTGTTGTCATATTTTCCACAAACCGCCACCATTATTGACTAGCCTGTGGGTGCCAATACAAAATCTGCATAGTCTGCTCTACCACATACCACTTGTAAATCCCAGAATAACAATCAATTACATCAGCTCTAACCACACATGATGCAACAAGCTTTCAGTGGCCAGTATTATTTCTGTCACTCATATTGTGCAAATTATCACTCGGACTTTATATTGTATTAGGCCTGCATAATGATTATAAATGACTAATAGAAGCTTACATGAGCAGGTGATGTTATCTTTCTCCAAATGTTGGCCATCTGCGCAGGCGCATATGCGACCTGCAGGCGTAGCAAGGCATAGAGCCGAAGAGCCGCAGCCACCGTGATTTGCCGAACACTGGTTATTACCTTTGGAAAAAAACGTAAGATAAACATCATATTTAATGCAGTTTAGAGACATTACACTTGGTTGAAATTTAGCGTAATTTTTATATGTTTATGTTCAAAAGGAGAAGGAGAAGCTGCATTAGTTAGTTAGCTTCACTATAAAATCTATGTATGCAATATATAGTACATTACAGCTACTTACGTGAATAATATAGAATAATTTCATTTAAACAGTTTTATGTGGCTGTAAACCAAAGAAAATGTTAATTAGGTTGATGCAATTACATTGAAAATATAGATGCATACTATATACAACAATAAAATGTTCAAAAAGAGTCAGAAAAATAGTAATGAAAAGCATTACGAAACAATAATATTTAACTGAAATATTTCACCATTTTCTTTAACTTTTAGCTTCAAAAAATATATTGCAAACAGTAAAGTTGCAGTTTTATGGTTTCAGGTTTGTTCAAGCGTGGTTTTCGAAACGGTTTCAGGTTAGTTACGAACTTTGTAACAAACTTAAAACCCTTGCGAAACCACATTGGAAAATGTTACCAGTTGTGTGGATTTGCAACTTTGTCACACGGCAGTTCGTGACTATATCACGAAATTATCATTTAAACACGAATATTTCATTATTTTCGTAACTCCAGCGCGAATGTAAAACTAGGATTTCATTGGATGCATCCATTCGTGCTGGTCTTATGAAAATAGAGAAATAATGGTGTCCGTGCCACGAAAAAAAAAACCGTGCGACCGGGCTGGGATTTGTATTGAAACAACAGAATTTCGCTTAATCATGGCAAATGTTCGCTACGCCACTGGGGGGCGATCATAATTAACTCACACGATTCGTATAACCCAATAGCAAACCATTGAAATCTTGTGAAACGGTTATGACGTAAAAAAAAAAAAAAGAAAAAATCCTTTTTAACAGAAATCTTATAATTTTAGCAGTTTCAAAACTAATTATTTGCAAAGGTTTCGAAGCTTCACAAAGCAATGCTTCAAAAAGTGCCTACCACTAAATGTGGTTAAACTTAACTCTTAAGTGAACCACTGAATCATTTACTTGAACCAGTTCTTCTATGTGAACCCATTTACTTGTTGAGATGTTATGTTTATGACATCGGCTCATTACTCTACACACTACGCAAGGAACACGATCATGAGCGTTAAACTAAATGCGTTACCACAGACTTTAACTAACAGCATGTCCAAGTACTCTAAATGAACAATTAAACGCTGTTTTCAATGCAAATAGCTCTCCCAGTGAAGCCCAGCATCCAGAGTGAACATGAAATGCCATGCTCAGAGCCTCTTGTCCAATGAATATCGATCTTTGCTCCATTAAAATCAATGATGCAAGTATCTGGCATAGACTCCCAGTGAAGAATGGCATCCATTGGACTCTACAGGACATGTGTCCACTGAATCATCTGCCGAGATTAATGCAGACTAAAGCGAATCATGTTAAATGAACAAACAGTGCTTTCCCCTTTTAGTCGCTAAAATGTCATAATGCACAGTGAGTGCAAATTACCATACAAATCATTTGTACTTAAATAAACATGTCATTGTTGCATTTTAAGGTAGGAGGAGAAGCTGATAGTCACATAGCAGATATAAAAAAGTCTCTCTTTTTTGGCACCTTAAAGAATTTACCGAAACCGTTCAGACATTTATATCATTTCCAGAAGGATCCGCTAAACAATTTATGTGAATACGAGACTGTAAACTGAAACCACTGACCATTTCATAGAACAACATTTCTGAGCAAATGATACCCAGCTCACTCTCAATTGTCAAGTCAGGCAAAAAAAATGAGTCATAGCAAGCTAATGTAGCATAACGCGACAACAACTCTCCTGAACATAGCTTGTAAAATGATAAATAGTGAACATTACAACATTTTTATACCCTTGTAACATCCACTTAGCATTGTTAGAACTTATATATTGAGTGACATCTCACTAAAGAGTTAAACAATGCAAGCTAATTATCAAATCCAAAATTGCATACCATTTCTGTACAAGGAATAATACAACAGCCAGACATGTTTAGTAAAGCTTAGATTTCACCAACAAAGGCTTATCATTTCCACTAAGAGCCAAATGCACTAGCAGGTTATTATATATTCAGCAGAGTTCCACTTGGCTGCATTAGCTTAGCGTATGAATTCACTATCCAATGTTGAGTGCTTCAGTGGGCAGTGCCGTCCCCCACAGTGTTTCAGACCCCCTATGTTGCACACTGACAGGTGCTTACAACTGCCAATAGCTTTAATCACAGGTGCCGAAATGATGCACCGAACATCTGGACAACATCAGTAGCGTAGCGTAAACATGATTTCCAAGCTGTTTGTTAGAACAACAGTATATGAATTACAACCATCAACCACCTTGGAAAAGTTTCTAATACCTTCATTATCAATTGAAATCTTATCTGGATGCCTTTTTGAGACCCATTTGAGAATATTTCAACTGGAGAGTTGCTATACCAGTTGCAAAGTAGTTAGAAAGTTGTTTGACATTTTGCTAAGCATGTCATTGAAGCTTGAAAACAATTTAAGCGCATTGGCTGTCATTAGGAATGTCATTTGGTATCTTCCAGATGCAACATATGAGTAACTCTACAGGAGCCGCCACAGCGATTAACCTTCAGAAAAAAATTGTAGACCAAAACGAACATTCATCATCACCCTCAGTCACCTTACTAGCTCACAGCACCAATGACATCTAGAACTATGAGGTCAGTTTCAATCAAAGCCATTTTATCCCATCAAGAACAAGTTAAGCCATCAACTGTAGCGGTTTAGTGAAAAAAAAATGCGTACAAAAGTCACTATCAGTGACATCATTTTTGTAAATGACCCTGTAATTTTAACGTCACGATTTCTGCACGGCAGAAGTATGCGAGTATAGGCACCAAAAAACTACACAGTTCCTCAGAACAATTGCTTGTCACTGGAGACACAATAGTAATCTGGATCCAGAACCTCAGAATGACAAATCATACAAATTTCCAGCAAATGCCTTCAAATTAGCCATTAAAATATGAGAAAAGTTAGGCTTATTTGATCTGGGCTCCAAAAATGCTTGGATCATGAAGTCTTAAGGTTAAAATTACCATTAAGTATCCTACTCTGGGAATATCCGTTACAAAGCATTTATTGAAATTCAGAGACTTGCCTGTGTTGCATTAGTTTCTAGAATGTTCAGCTGTTTAAAAGGTGAAGGCATATGGGGCAATATATTTCATTTCTATATATCGTACGGTTTACCAAGTGTGTGCCAACACAGGAACTGGCCTCGAAGCAAAGCTATGGGACGATGATATATAAAGAATCAGGCCGCCCATCAGAACTCTGGCAATTTAAATCTTAGAGTTTCTGGAGGACGGTCAATAGCTAGACATCAAAGCTCCTTCTATACCATTGCAGCCCTTGGCAAGGCTTCAAGAATTCATTATGGCTTAAAATCTACAGCATACATATTCACGTTTACCTTTCTGGCTCTGCGGGTCATACACCTGAATCCCGAAGAGAGGCGGTCTTTCTGCCCGCAGTAGAGCAACATCACTGGACGACAAATCTAGACGGAATATAGAGGCGTTCATGTAATCCGTCCAGTATATGTAATTCTGGTAATGCGCAATCCCAAATGGATGATTCAGCTCTTTCCCGCTGTACACCACCTGTGAGAAGTAGATCAGATTTGTGAGTCACAGGGAAAAAATTAAGATGAACATAGAGAGGAAAGGATGTGTCAGAGAACTAAAGAACTGACTCACTCATTTACTAACCATTCTGTGGCTGCCGTTGAGGTAGATTTTCTCAATGTGGTCATAGTAGGCGTCACACCAGTACATAACGCTGGAGGAGTGGTCCAGAGTGAGGCCGTTGGGCCACAGCATGTTGGATGTGACGAAGATCTGACGGTGAGATCCATCCATCCAGGCCTTCTCAATCCTTCCTCTGCTGTCAATTAACTCATCCTCCTCCCAGTCAGTCCAATACATCCATCTAAAAAGCCAAGTAAGAAAAGATTTCTTTAAGATCGTCTTGCTAAAGAAGACCAGCCTAGACCAGAATGCATTTTCATTCAGCTCTAGATGGTTTAATACAGATTCTTCTGGTGCCTCAGGGGTGGGAAACTCTGGCCTTGGAGATCTACTGTCCTAGTTTAGCACCAATCAACTAAAATGCCTTCATGTTATCTTCAAGTCTTTTGGTTAAGATGTTTCAGGTGTGTTTGATTAGCGTTGGAGAAAATCTGGCCCTGCATATCTACTGGCCTACATAGTTTAGTAAAAACCCTAATCAAAAATGCCTGCTTGTAATCTTCAAAACTCTGGTTAGAAGTGTGTTTGATTAGGGTTGGAGCTACTGTGGATACGACCCTAATCAAAAACGCCCTGCTTGCATTTTGTCAAGCCTTTGGCTCAAATTTGTTGGATTAGGGTTGTAGCTAATGCTGAATTTGATTTATCTTGGAAGTTAGATGTTGGAACTGGGAATGGCTTTATCCTCAAGTGGTCCGTGTTCTAGTACAGAAGTCAGATAATCAAGATAGACGCGTCCTTTATTAGCAAAATACAAATCAAATAAAAGATAATACCATACAATAGTTTGACGTCCACAAATAGAGGTTGGATAGCATTGTGTGCACCACTGAGTTTGAGATGAAGACAAACATAAGTGCTATTAAACTATATTTTACTACTGTTTCTGTTCTGTTGGAACCATATTGGATTGTGAAGTTGGAGTTGTTGTGATTGCTCTGAAATTATGAGTTGGAAGGGCGTTCCGATTCCAGGGAACTTGGAATTTTCAACTTCCAAGCACAAATGAAATGCAACATAAACACTGTTGAATCTCGAAGGCCACAGTTTTTTTAATTGGCCGCAAGATTTCCACCAAACCACCATCATGGTGTTTCTGGAAAATATTATTACATTATGCTTTAAGAGCTCATTAAGAAACTAAGCCGTGACACCAACATCCAATGAAAGGGGCCATTTAGCAATTGGGAAATTCCCTGAAATGGAGACAACAGGGTAAGACTTCGTCTGGTTTTGGAACATCATCACTGGTTTATTCTGGTAATTTGCCTCTAAAGAGTAAGACTCGTTACCCCTTGGTTACCTGCTAGTTGGTCAAAGTTCTTTAGACACAGTCTTAACATACAAGCTACATTTATGCAACAGGTCCTGGGTTTGCTCAATGGTGCCTTCAATTAGATAGCCCACCGTAAAATAATTTAGTACAATATCTACACCTTACCATATAAAAAAGAGGCCTGCACAATTGGTGTTGTTAGTAAATCATGATTTATTTGGAAGCCGAAACGTTTTGTTCTGCACTTCGTACAAGGTCCTTTTTTAGCAAGTTGAAATCGCTCACATTTCACATCATAAACTAAAACCTGTGACATGGCCTTGCGCATTTGAACAAAGCCTAACATAACATGACAGAGGGAATTGACTCCCCCCACTCATATTCAGTGACCTGTTGAATAATTCACGAGACAGGGCTTTGAGTGACAGCACCTGCTGAGAACAGGCAAACCAGGCGAGTGATGGAGATGGAGAGCAAATGCGATCAGGACCCACAGTCATAACAGCTAATCCTCCATCTTATCATGTTAGCACAGACAGGAAATGACATGCGTACATGGTATACGGAAGGACAGACACGGTAAAGGACAGTTTTTAGAGAAGGAAATGGGATTTAAAAGGGGAGAGATTAAGCTAGGATAGGTATTGAATATTCAGCATAGCGGCAGCTAAAGCTTAAGCGGTGATCTGAAGTTTAAAAAAAAAAAATGTTCGAAATTTTAAACCAATTTCTAATAACACAATTACAGATTAATTGCAGATTAAAACTGATTACTGGTAATTATTCCAAAGACTCCGGGTCTTATTTGCAACTAAATGATCTGAAATTCCAAGACACTGAAGCTATTAAAAACTGACAACCCAATCCAGAAACCCATTACGAGGATAAACATGTCAAGTGTACAGCACATGGAAAGAAGTCACTAAAATACAAGCAGAAACCGGAACCTGCCTTTAAACTTTTAAACCTCTTATGTCAGGCTTCACCGTTCTGCCAAGGCAGCGATTTGCAGTCATGGATTCTCCATATTCCCTTTAAGCCTTTCCATCTGAGCAATGACATCGAATGAGGACGTTCTCATTAGCTCTCTTTGATACAATAGCACATCTGCTACTTCTTGTCCTAGATTTAAATTAACAATATTATTGAATAAATGTGTTTTGTAATTTCAAGGAATGCAAGTATAACTATGGTCTCATTCCATGTTTTAATAGTTCTCTTTTTTTGTCTTTTAACAATTAAAGTCATATAATACTACAGTTTGTTGGTTGTCTGTTATGGAAATGCCATACATTTCTGGAAAGCGGAAAAAAAACGTTGACACGGCGTTGCACTTAGGCGGAGAAAAGCGGTTCGACAAAACAGCTCAAACCAGCATAGGGAAGTTAAAATAGCATGGCTGCATCACCGAATATGTTTTTACATTACTTTTCGATTTCTCAACACTATCGGGTAGGTTTGGGTTAGGTGTAGGGGATATTTCCAACAAGAGCATTAATCTTTAGCCACACTCACTGGATATTTGAATTCTGAACAGCTGCAGAACATACTTCAAGCAGCATTATAAAAAACTGCAATACGTGTACCAACTTGATACAAATCTGCCACAGTTATGTATTAAACGTGTGTTTTAGCGCCACTTTTCTGGACATTTCACTTTAAAATCTGCTGCAAAATGTGCAGTAAGGTAGCCTGGCTTCCGCGACTATAAAGCTCATAGGAGCTTACTTTGGCCAAGCTACCTTACTACCCACCTTCTGGGAGGCGGGCTGAACCTGCGTCCATCAGATGCCTCTGTATACTACCGGATACCACTCGTTTCTCATTGGTTCCCACTTTTTTGGGAATGGATATGCTCTAAAACGGCAGCTTTGCCAGACTGACTTTGCTCGCGAAATTGAATGTAACGTCACAGGAAGTATGGGCGGGCCCAGGCTAGCAGTAAGGTACATAATTTTGCAGAAATGTATTTAGAGGCATATATTTCCAATGAACCTGGGTTAGCCACGGTTTTAAATAGCTTTCATATAGATGGCATCTAGATGATAACTTTGACTTTATTATTTCCTACATACTATAAAAATACTTCACATATCATTTAGTGCTTTTAAATGATTAATTGCGAATTAAATATTAAATACATTTGTGTTTTGTTTTATAAACCCGGAACACAATAATCCCAATCAAGTCTATGTGACAAATTAGTTAAATCAAAAATAATCTACAAGTAAGTAATAAGTAGTCAGACTACATCATAAATATGATGAGTATTATGATAAAAACTACAATTTGAGTCACGTAATATGTATGGATCCCCAATTTGTAAGTAATCCACCCAGCTAATGATACAGTATATCAAGTACTAAAGTATAATATTACCATGTGTTATTTTTTCTTTGTTTTAGACATATATTATTGTAAAAGCTTGAAGTTCAAAATATACAAATACTGTGGTATTACAGAACCATAATATATATTAAAGTACCAAATACCATGGCATTGTCATCTACAGTAATGCCACCATAGTGCTTTTTGTTAATGAAACCAGAGGAAGCACAGGGCTGTCGAAATTTCTTGATGAAATCTCTAAGCTCAAAGGGCAAACATCCCGCCCCCAGTGCGCTCTAAATGGTTGGATTTCATCCAAGACTGAAATCCCTGCAGAAGAATCTTTTAAATGCTTCTGTAAGCAGGAAAGGTATCATGGGCTTACCCGTTTAGTGGATCCACAACAATGGCCCTGGGATGAGACATATTGCCTTCTAAAAGCGTTCTCCTGGTCTGCGAGGGCCGGTCCAGCCCAGCCACGCTGATGGTCTTTCTATAACCGTCATTTGTCCAGAACAGGTTATTACCTATCCAATCCACCGAAATACCCTCAACATTATCCAGCTCTGCAGAAAGAGAGAGGAGAAAGAAATTGAGAAAATGTTGTTCTTTTAGCTTGATAACATCAAAGACAGCTCAATTAATCACTGTCCTCCTCTAATTCTTCCCAGTGAAATTATGCGGTATCGACCGGCGAGCTTCCCCAACGACTGAATTGCACAAAATGTATGATAAATAACTTCCCATTTGGAAAACAACGGCAACAGAAGTGCTCGAGTACAGGTGGCCTGATTCTACCGTAGCACGCCGCATGGTTGCACAGATGATTCATCACCGAGCCAAAGCGAAAATGAGTTCGTTATAGAATATTTAAGAGCTTTTTACGCAATAAAACTGCGGTACGGCTCAACAGAATTACACAGAAGCCAACATTAATCTCTGAGAAGTCACGGTAAACATACCATCCTTAAGGATCGTCTCCCGAGCGGTTCCGTCAATCTTCTGCCGTCCAATTAGAAAGCTTGTGGTGTCGGCAAAGTAGATGTAGCTACTCTCTGCATGGAAATCCAGCGCCCTGGGACTTACGAGCCCTTCGATTTGAATCAAATGTTCATCTCCAGACTTGATATTCATATCCAGACCTCTGATAACCCCGGGCCGTCCTTTTCCGTAAAACAGGAACAGCTCGTTCTTTGGTTCTGCGAATGCAAGATTACCCAAAGTAAACAAACGCAGTGGCGTAACGTAATAAGCCTTCTGCCACAGTACTGTCAGAGCTTAATTAATTGACATGATTAGCCACCGTTTTCAATTCAGTTCTGCAAATTAAAGCCTTTGACAAAAATGTATCCAAAGCGAGAGGCTCAAGCTAATTACATTAGCTTAATTAAAACCAGAATTAGTTCCACTGATTCGCTTCTATGGAATCAATCATCTTTTGGTGCAAGCAGTTACATTGTGTTTGTAATTGTATCTGAGTGTGTGTGTGTGTAAAAGTAACTGGGGACAAACAGGGTCCTAAGTGGGGGCAGCAAAGAGAAAGACGCAATGTTTTCAAAATTCATTACTTATTGGCTGCAGGTGAGAGGATGATTTCAATTTTTATAAGGTCTCAGATCCAGTGAGATCCAGAGAGACAAGAGGAATAAACCAGGATAGAGGAACCCAGCAAGAACCATTATGTGTTCTTGAACTTTGTTTTTGATTCCTTCGTGCCATACCATTGCTCTCAAGTTTTATTTCATAAAGTTTGTTCGCAATATGTGAGAATGAATGATGTAGTGACTTCCATGAGGGTAAGAGAGACAGGAATTTCATTCTGGTGTGAACTGCTTTCAATAACCATGTCCTGTTCTTGTATAATCCAGTGAATTACATAATTTACAAATGAATGGTGCTTCAGCTCATTCATAACGAATGAATGACGAGTCTGGCTTCAGTTCAAAAACAGCTTCACATTGATTAACACTTGAAATAAAAACAAAAAACTCAATTGGAGGAGCCACATTGAAAACAACTTTAAAATAGATGATTTATAGCACTATTTGACGCACATCATTATATATAGATGACACATCGCAGTGATGAATAATATCAATGGATGTAGATGTGGAAAGTCACCTGATGACACGCCAACACTCTCTTGACAACTTGTAATAATTCAGACAAGGTGACAAATTGTTATATCTGGTTCATACAAAAAGGTACAACGTTAAGTAGCAATCATGCTTAAGGTCAAGCATGAAAGGCATTTTCTGCCACAGAATAAAAAACAATTCAACTGCCACTTCATCTCCCAATTCAGACTTTTTCTTGCAATTCTGAGGGGGAAAAAAGAACTGTGTGGTATAAACTCAGTCTATTTTTAAAACTGAATAAATATGTAAAAAAGATGATTGTTATTTTTTTTTCTGACAATTCTGACTTTTTTCTTAGAATTGCGGGATATAAATACAATTGCTAATCATAGTATAGTTCTGAGGGGAAAATCATTGCGAGGTACAAACTTACAAATAAGAGGAAAAAAGTCAGAATCAGAATTTATCTCTCACAATTCTGACTTTATGCAATTCTTAGCAAAATTTTGTAGAATTTTAGAAAAATGTTGTAATTGTAAGAAAAAAAAGTCGGAATTGTGAAATAAAACGTCACTATTACCTTTATCATTGTTAATTGTGTAAATGTGAATTACCTGATTCAAAATGCAAATTTAGAATTTAAAACAAAAATAAAGAAATGGTGAGATGTAAACTCTGACTTTAAAAAAAAAAGTCACAAATGTTAGATTTAAACATGCTGTTCTGAGTTTTATCTCTTTAATTTCTGACTCTAAAATTCTACACAAACAATATGGAAACAGTAATAAGCTTACTGAGATAAAGTCATTATTATTTGATTTATTTCATTTTAATAGTGGCAGAAACAGCTTTTATAGTTAAAGGGTTAGTTCGCCAAAAAATTTAATTTCTGTCATTAATTACTTACTATCGTGTCGTTCCAAAGCCATAGACCTTTGTCAATCTTCAGAACACAAATTAAGATATCTGTGATGATATCAGAGAGCCATTTGTCCCTCCATAGACAGCAACACAACTGAAATAATCCCAGATTCAGAAAAGCGGTAAAAACATTGGTAAAGCAGTCCATGCGACATCAGTGAATTAACTCTCTTGGAGAGTCAGATGGCTCTCTGATATCCTCACAAATATCTTAATTTGTGTTGTGAAGATGAAGATGTTGTGAGTTCTAACGGGTTTGGAACGAAATGAAGGTGAGTAATAATGACAGAATTTTAATTTTTGGATCAACTAACCCTTGAAGAGTTGATATGCATTGTTAGGGTGAAGTTTAGGTTATATGTTACAATGTTTTACAATTTATTAGCATTTTGGGCTTGCTTAAGCCATTACATTTAGTCATTTAGCAGACACTTTTATCCAAAGCTACTTACAATGGAAAATAATGCAAATCCCATAGTTTTCCAAAAGCAAATTTACGAAGTGAAAGTTGCTGGTTTTCATAATCCATACACTGAATAAACTACACTAAATAAAACTCAATACATTTGAGCTGCTAGCTGGGTCGTTATTTGGTTTTTTACCAAATGTATGTCTTCTTACACACACAACCCCACACACACACACTTAGACAGTCAATGATCCTGATGCCAAGAGACAAAACAAATCAATTTCCCATGTATTCCACCCTAATGTGCTGAACGTGGACTATAAATCACAGAAACATGTCCATTCTTCAGCATCTTTCGGCTCCATAAATTTGATCATAAATTTCCATTTCGACAAACCCATGAGGGCCATCCATCTGATATACGTTTTCAGATAGCAGCACCTCTTCCATTGGGAATACCCCTAAAACCATTTACATGAGAGACCCGTCTCCTGGAGCTAATCAGACACCTGGGAGCTGTAGGAGGAAGAAACAGAAATGATATTGTTTTTTTGTGGCCCTCACTTTTGCATGACTTCCCGTCGCTGGCAAGGACGTGGCCGGTCCGGCAGCGACACACACGTGATTTGTAGTTGTGGCTCAGGAGACAGATATGCGAGCATCCACCCTTTCTTCCTTGTGGGTCAGGGCTGCATGCGTGAGTCCTGACTGGAGAAAGAGAAAGGTCAGTATCAAGCAGCTAGCACTGGAAAATATCCCTGAAAATATCACTTAAGCCAGGCCTTAAATTCTTTGTAATTTTTCAGAGTAAACACATATATACCACTAAACAACAACTTCATTAGTTACACACACCTGGACAAACACGACTGGCAGAGGATGAAACACTAATGACGAAGGCGGGGTTACGAATGAGAGACATGAGGATACAGAATGTAAATAAACACAAGAAGGACATGTGGAACAGATGACAACAAAACATAGAATGAATAAACACACAGAACACATGGACTAGAACGTAAACACGGAACATAGCAAGACAAAACACAGAGAGACACGCCTACGGAGTTACAGATGTAAAGGACTATACACCTATTTAAACTATGATATTTTGACACACAAAAGTCATTCACTTTCGCCATTTGGCTAAATGCTAATATATACGTTTTACTTCAAAGATTTAGGATGGCAAATGTTGACATTTATGCCACTAAAAATGTTGATAGGTCAGTTCATTACAAACACCTTAAGAGGTCCCACTTTATATTTAGTGTCCCTAATACCTGTGTACTTGCATTGTAACTAGATGTATATTTAGTATGTAACCACAGTGTACGTACACATTGCTACATAGTATCTACAGCTGTAATATTTGTGTAACTACACACATGTAACAACCTTCAGAATGGTGTGTGTAAGTACAAATGTGTAACAGGACATTGGTAACAACGCTTTTTTCACTTCACTAAGTAATCATGTAACAGGAGTTACATAGCTACATTTTGTAACAGCAGTATGTACAGTATAAGAGTAACTGGAACAGGGGGTGATCAGTTGGGTAGGTTTAGGGACATGTAAAGTGGGTGGAGTTGGTGCAGTGTGTATACATGGTAACTCACTTAAAATAAAGTGTAACATTCTGTACACAACCCACAATTTATATGTAAGGCCTAATTTACTGCCCGCTGCTGTGTAACATCAGAGTAATTACATGCTAAATACATAGCAACTGTCTATATAATATAAAGTGTAACACTTTATTTACCAAAAAGTGCTGTTAGTCCTGTTATACATTCGTACTTTCATTACCAAAAAGTGTTGTTACCAGTGTCCTGCTACACATTTGTACTTACACACACCATTCTGAGGGTTTGTTACATGTGTGAAGTTACAGAAATATTACAGCTGTAGATACCACATCTAGTCACTATGGAAGTACACAGGTATTAGGTGCACTTAATATAAAGTGGGACCATTTCCTGTCTCACAGAAACTGACCTTAGTGTCAGTGCCTTGTCTTAAGATGCACACCAGTGCCTATTATGGGTTATGAAGGGTTCATACTTTGGTTTTGGAAGTCCCAAAAAACAGGTTTACATGCATATACGGTTAAAAAACATGTTAATTTTCTTACAATATGCATTTATTTTTATCTTATTTGTTCAATGACTCTCAAACAATTTGTCCAACGATAATTTTTTTTCGAAACCCCTCTGGTGATTGGTCGATTTCGTTTAAAGCTTTGAGCTTTTATCGCTACAAAATCACCACCTAGTGGCAGATAATGAATTTACTTTTTCATTCCAACAAACGAAAAGATCAACAAGTGGGCTGGAAATATGCTAATGACATCAAAATTAAACGACTCAATACTCATTCCATCTAATATCATAATTTAAGTAAAATTCAGTCCAAAAACATTAAAGTGTATCAATATTTTCTGTCAATCTGAGCCATTTCTGATTACATTAGTCATGCTCCGACAAAGAGTTTACCTGTAGGTTGAGCCAATCTGTGATAAACTCGGACAGCTCTGGCACTTTCCAGAGTGGCAACGGTGTATGTGTCACTGCTGTTAAAGCGATTTATCCTAAATATGTCCACCTTGCTCTCTCTGGAGGGTTCAGAGCACATCGCAAACAGGTAATCTTCAAAGAGCGCTAATCCGTACAGGTGCGACACCTAGAAAGAGAAACAGAGGGATGGGTAAAGAGAAAGACTCATCTAGAGGCCATGGCACCTCTTCGACTTAATTCTGAACACAACACAAATACGTCTGCTTAAATTTGCTTCTTTAATCCATCCAGCTATAGAGCCGGTGTAACATTCGGTGAATAAACAGCAGTCCTGACAGACACCAGTTGAAATATGCAGGGATCTTTGATGTCACATCTGTGCTACAAATTACCGGCGGGTAGCGTCGAGGCTTTGATTTCGGGAAAAAAAGAGAAAGACTGACGTTAAAAACAAATGAGTTAGAGGTAGCGGAGTTCATTTCAGGTTATCTTTCAGTGCCAGCTTTGAGAAAAAAGTACCAATATAGCCTTCGATAGAGTCCCAGGGAATATGCTAGAGCTGAGCCTCGCAGGAAATGGATGAACAAATCAATAAAAAAAGCACAAAAATAGTTGTAGTGGAAAGCCAGGACTCTGCAAGGTCAAAACAACTCTATGCTCAACCAGGCTAACGGTTCTGACTGGGGACAATGAAGGGGTTGCAAAAGTGTCAAGGAAAACAAGTCCAAACACTGCATCCATGTGACGAATTTACATAAACAGCCACAGTTTGGGCGCAGGCTTCCAGCGATTTCACAAGTAGGATGTTGATTCTGGAACTGTTTTATTGGCAAGACAATTGGAGTGGATTTAACAGTGATTGCCAGGTTAGTTGCATAAAATATTTTAAAGAATTACTTTGCGGTGACTACCATTCAAAAGATTTGATCAAATTTGGTTTTGAAAGGCTCTTATATACACTGCATTTATTTACTTAAAAATACAGTAAAATTGTGAAATATTATTTCAGGTGTTTAATATTTCAATATATTATTTTAATTATGTGTTCCAAAGTTGAATTTTCAGCATAATTACTCCTGTCTTTAGTGTCACAGATCTGCTGGCTTGCTGTTTAAGAAACATTTTCTATTATTATCGTTTGTGTAGTTATATAATTATCTATAATTATGTTGAAAGTAGTTTTTCCATGTCAGCCTCTGTCACCATTCACGAGAGTACCATGACACATGAAATCCAAATTATTTGTAACATTTTGTTACCGTGAACAAAAAATCATTTATAAAGCTCTAAAAACGTTTTACGGTTTTAAGTTAAATTTACAGCAAAATACCGTAATTTCATTAAATGATATAATGTTAATTTACCGGCCTATTAAAGTACTGAAATCTGTTTTGTACCTTTGAAATACACTGAAAACCACCAAATCCAGGTGTAACATAGTTTGTAATGTGTGTGTTTCTGGTTCTCTGTCTGTTTGGGGGTGGGAGGAGCAGACGCGGGTTCCCTGTCCCGTCGTTTGCGCTGCCTTGTTGAGCTTAGCACTGAAAACATTATATTTTACACACTTTATTCTCTTTCTTTCTCTTTTTTTTCGTATGCGTACCGAACCGAAAGCCTCGTACTGAACGGTTCAATACGATACGATGTATCGTTACACCCCTAATATATATATATATATAATTATTTCCAAGGGTTCCTAATGACACGGTTTAATTAAAAAAAGTTACTGACATTTGCCTAGTATCATAAACTTGAAATGCCTTAGAATAACATACATTACAATGTGAAACAAAACTAATGCTAATCAATCAAAGGTTTGACTGTGTAAGATATGGATGTCAGGAAAGTTGTTCCGCTAACAAAGTCTTTTGTACTGTAGTGTTCACCACTACTACATTCAAATTCTAGCCAACACAGAAACTTTTGAGAATTAAATCACTGTGGAAACTCTGAACACGTACAAAAAAAACAGGCAGTATGTTGACTGTATATCGATACTTAGCATGAATAATGTCTGAAAATCATACAAATCATGTAAACCATGAACACCTGCACACAGGCAGTTTCCAAAAAGGATAAAAGAAATCTGTAACACACTTTTCTTAAATGTCGCATCAGGCTATTAGTTAACACCAGATGTCTCATAAGGCTGATAAACAACTGTGAATGGAATGCCTATTGTTTTTGAGAAAAATGCACAAGTTTGACAGTACCCTTGGCCCGTACTATGAACTACAGATGAAATTTATACTGAATTTATGAAGCTATGAATTTTGTATCACCATACAGTACTTTTGGGCCTGTTCGAGGGGTGAGGGAGAGAGGCCAAACTTTATAGCCTTCAAAATAAACTGCTTTAAGAGTTATTCAAAGGAGCATCATTTATCACAGCTTTACTGCTAACTATTAAGACAGCTGGGTAAAATATAGGCAAGGTCTTCTTTTAGATAGCTTAGTTGAATAGAGGTCACCATGGACCAGCATAAACCAGCATAAACAAAATGTTCACTACTTATTGGTTGACTCACATGCAAACAGAAACACATTTTATGTTGTGTCGCCTAATTATATACTACAGTCTATGTTTTGCAAAAAACATGGTTTCGAGAGAATCGTGAACGCAGTAATCACCCACATCAATCAAACACAGCTGGCAGCCAATTCCTAATCAGAGTCCTCCAATCGAATCACTTCCTCCCACTATAAATTAGTCCTAAATCCACATTTCCACATCAAGCTTGATCGCATCCCTCCCCCTCCCCTTCTCCGCCTTTTTTTCATTTTTTTTCCATACTGGGTGGCAGTCGAAGAATGAGCCTCACACCGAATCCTCACCCTCCCCTAGGGATTGCTTCCCCTAGGGTTCGGAGTCCGCTGTTCTACCAGCTCGCTCCCCAGACAGCATGCCAAATCCGCTCTAAAACTCGATTACTAGGAAACGTGAACTCTTGAAATGCTATGTTAAACTCCAAATGTTTAGTATGTCGGAATAATGTGAAAAACAGTGTGCCAAAACATGTACAACAATATTAAAAGTGAGCCAATATTCACAGTATGTGAAAAACAGTGTGCCATAAAAATAGTATTTAAATATAGTATTTGAAAATAGACTATCTAAAAAATAGTATGCCAAAAAAAGCAGTATGTATGTAAAAGTATAAAGTGTAAAAGTGTGCCTGAATTCACAGTGTTTGAAAAATAGTAAGCCAAAAGAGTAGTACACGCAAATTCGATAGATTTTTCAGGGGGAAAATAAATAAATAAACGGGAAAAAAAAGTGTGAGAATTCCTAGTATTCAAAAATACTATGCCAAAAAGTACTTTCAGAATTCATGTTCAAGTTAAAAGAGTAGTATGTTTACCATTATTAACAGTACGCCAAAATTCATAGATTTTGAAAAAAGAATTATAAAAAGTATAGTTCAAAATTTACCTAGTACCCCAAAGACTTAATTTATAGTATAAATAAAAAATGCAAACCAGTGAGGTAGTATGTCTGACGTCATGTTACTCAAAAAAGTAAGACGAAAGAGTATTTTGCACACCAGTATAAACAATATGCCAATATTCATTAAACTGAAATATGCAATAAACATTCATTTAACAACATTGCATGTAACATACAACAATAATACACTTAACTGATAAGAAAAACTAAAAAAAAAATTGTATTTATTAAAACCAACATAATATGACATAATATAACATAATTTTTCCCCCATTTTCTTTTACTTTGAACAACAATGGAGCTATACTTCACATAACTTCTGGGGTTTCTTCTTAGCAGCAAATAAAGAAGTGTTTTGGTAAAGTCAGCCTTGGATGGTATTTATTGATTAATTAAAACTTAATAAAAAGTAGATTTGACCCACTTGAGCAATATGCCAATATTCATAGCTTTTCAAAAACAGTGTGCCAAAAAAGTAGTATGTCTGAATTCACCTAGTATGCCAAAACAGCAGCATGACTGAATTCGTAGTATTCCAAAAATACTTTTATTTCATTATTAACGTAACACCAAAGTTTTCAAAAACAAAAAAACAGTGTGTGAAATTTCACATTTGAAAGCAGTAAGCCTTGTACTGTATGTCTGAATTTGCAGCATGTATGAATTCATAGCAATCAAAATATAGTTGCACAACGTGCACTAAAAATGTAGGATGTTCAAAATAGTAGTATTTGAAGAGGTAGGTGTAGTATGTCAGAACTTTGAAAACTAGTATTTAACAGAGGTAGACGAAGTACACAGATCAAGTACTAGAGTAAAAGTACAGATACATACAATAAAATAATAATCCAGTAAAAGTAAGAGTAGCCTACTCCTTTTTCAATTTTACTCGAGTGAAAGTGTCCCCAGAGGGCATTACTTCATACTTTGTTAATTACTGTAGTTACCTGAATATCACATCCTTTCTTTTCCCCCTCACATGTAATAAATCAAAAATATTTGACTATCTGAAAATTACTAAAACTTAACACCAGCAAGCTTGTTAGCTAAACAATTATCATCAGAAAACAATGTTTAGACCTAATTAATGGTTATGAATAACATTCTTATCTGTCTACTCGGCTAGTTGATCTAAACAATATAAAAACAGACGTAAGGCTAAATGCGTAGCATTTTAATGAAACAACGTTACAGTAGGAGGGAATATGAACTTTTTTGACCTGGAGACACTGATGTTGATGTGTCTGCATTCATCTCAGTGGGCTTAAAAAGATCACTCTTTACTGCAGTGTAACAAACTGAAAATTTTCACCTACAGTAAATATGATTTTCAGTTAAAGTAACTAATCCTTAAATTCGACATTAGTAACTTTACGCATCATCAGTCGCACGCGCCACTTGTTCAGTTCACTGGAGACTCTCTCTGAACAAATGCTTTGAATCAGTGAATCCAGAACAGCTGCACTTGGATTGTTCCAATTCGAGAATGAATCGTTTAGTGCGATTTGCGAACCAATTGAACAGGTTCATTAAAAAGAATCAGTTTGTTAATGAATCGCTCGTCTGCGTCACGCTCGGAGCACGTGATATGTGAGTAACGATCTGTTTTATGAAATGTAGTGAAGTAAGAAGTACGATCTTATGCTTAGGAATGTCGATAAGTAAAAGTTGCTAAAAATAAAACTACTCCGGCAAAGTACAGATACTTGAAAAATGTACTTAAGTACAGTAATGAAACACAACTACTTCGTTACTGTCCATCACTGCTATTTAAAAAAGAAATTGACCTAGTACTCAGAGATTACTACAGAGATTCTGGATGGCACATTCAATGGACACTTAACTATTCCATGAAGCCACGGGAGAGGAGTGAATGGAAGTGAATCGGCACAACTGGTAGGTCACTTAATGGTAACAACATGGCAGATGTAGTATGTAAACCAAGATCTGAGCACATCTTACCGAGTTTCCTTGGATGATCGCGTGCCTGTTCTTGCCATTGTAATCCACAACTTCGATAAAATCCAGATAAGCGTCCGCCCAGTAGACAAGCTTCTTCACCAAGTCCAATGTCACGGCGGTCGGCTGTTCGGTTTTATACTCTACTATCCTGGTTCGGTTGGTGCCATCCATATTGCAGCGTTCCACCTTGGCTACCGTCCCATAGTCCGTGAAAAAGAGTTTTCTGGAAGGTGGGCAAGAACAGAGCAATTTTAAACCGGAAGCTACTATCTGACATAAATGAAATCAAAAGTCAAGGCCGGTTAAGATTGAATCAATCCACTCATACCCATTATTTTTCTATTCTGCAAAAGATTGTACCAGAGTTCAATGCTTGCAGTAACAACAGCGCAATTAAACCAAGTCACTGTGAGCAAGAGCTGAATGAATGGGCCGCAGTATGATATTTCTCTTTATACTAACACGTACTGACAGCGGAATAAGAGAGGGGGAGGTCATCTGCATTACTCTGCACGAGGATTCTGGCACAGAAACGCTCCTCGTCGTCTGAAAGCGACAAACCGGCCCCAACAGCATGCACAACTCAGCACTGCATACAAATGAATGTTTACCAAGAGACCAAAGAGTTTCTCACGTCACAGAAGCGTAGATGACTCGACATCAGATAAGGATGATTTATTCACTCCTCTGAAAAATTCAACCAAGATCCTCCTCTAGGATGCGTGAGCATTTGAAAATTTTAAGATTTTAAGATATAAATAGCTGAATATCTTTGCATAGGTCAACAAATTATGAACTATTTGTTCGAAGAGCATTCTGAAAGGTCATATTATTGACTTTTTATCGGTTATATAGATTCAGTTACCATGAAATGAAACTATAATAATAAAAAATAAAAATACACACACACGTATATATTTATATATATATTTTTTAATCAAGTTATTTATTTATTTGGTGTTTAAATAACAATAATAAATATACTTATTTATTTGAAATCATATAAAATGTGTGTATTTAATGCAATAAAATTCAATCAAATTACTTCAAATCAAAAGGTACTTTATCCCGATATAATAATAATAATAATAATAATCATTATCAAATATCATGTATTTCCTTTATTTCTATTTCTAAATTATGTAAACTTAATTTTAATTAAATGACATAAAATGTACAATACTAAACTAAACTACAATAAATAATAATAATATTATAACAATAAACAACATAGAGATATAAAATATTCAATATAAATGTTTATTATTATTATTAATTATAAATTAATTTAACTTTTATTTTAAACTTTTATTAATATATATATATATATATATATATATTTTTTTTTATACCACAAACTGCTAGAAGTAAATACATTTGTACAGCTAATATTTTAAAAGATAGTGTTCTAAAACAACAAAATCCATACACATATCATTATTTATTTTTCCTTGCTATTTTTCCTTTATTAGTACGATGTAGTGTAGAGTAGACAGGAAACAAGGTGAGAGGGAGGGAGGATTCGAACTCGGGACGCCCACAATGTAACAGTTCTATATATCAGCACACTGCCCACTAGGCTATTAGCACCGACTACACATATTACTCAAATATGATCTGCGATCACAGCTATGAATATGGTATAGTGGCTTATTATTCGTAGTAGTAGTAGTCACATTATTTAAATAGATTCATTTTTTTCCCCCAAATACTGTATATCTACCCAAGTGTAACAGCAACGGCTCATTGCTACTATCTCATACAAATAAAAAAAAACTTAGTGGCTGTGTTAGCAAGCGTACCCCATGATAGGATCCAGCGCTAGGCCTTTAGGGTTCTGGATGTCCAGGTCGATGATGGTCACACATGCATCTCCCTGTTCGCTGCAAACAAATATCCGGTCGTTCACTCTGTCTACAAAGTAGAAGTTTCCCGTCAACCAGTCGATAGCCATATGCTCCACATCTGAATGGAAGAAAACATTCATTTTTAGACATGGAACATAAAAGCCTGGTAGTTAGATACAATTAATAATTCATGCATGCTTCAAAGAAGCAACAACTGACATTCAACAACCTGAAATGCACACTTGACTCATTTAACCTTGTGACATTAAACACTTCATTAGCAGATCATTAAAAGCTTCAAGAAGTAAAAGAAGTGAAAAAATAGACTAATGAGAACATTTAAATGGACATTAAACACAACACTCAAGTTCATAAAAACTTCAAAGGATATTAGTTTGCACTTGATCTGCATTAATCATCAAAGTTACGAAACGTTCCTCAATTTGCGCTCCGAGACTTGACGTGTGTACTTACTTTGTAGGTTCTGACCTATCCGTATCTGGTGCTTTTCTGAAAAGCCTTTGAGTTTGGTCATGCGGGCACACCACAGCTGGCCTGTATCCTGGGCCACTGAGAGCCAACAGAGTGACTCTTCTCTATAAATAAAGTCCAATATTTGAGTCCCATTTATCTCCATGGACTTGAGATTTGGCATAGATGATCCATTGAGGTAAACAACTGATATAGAATTCATATTTGCTGTCAACAGAACTGGAGGTTTATCACCAGGATCTGAAAGAGGGAGCACAAAATGCAGAGAGGTCCTAAGAATTATTAATAATAAATTATTTGCAAGGTTCATGTTGGGAACTTACAGTACTTTCCAATAACGCAATAACTTTTAGACAATCAATAATAAATCTCAAAACAAATAAATTACAAAATTAAATGTTATTTAACCAACAAATGTCATTACCACCACATTTTATGTAAT
>JAUMHG010000070.1:4822224-4836475 GCA_032359395.1 Enteromius anoplus
ACTTGGTCTCCGATTTGTTTTTTTTTTACATGGATAGATTTCGCAGTGCTGCTCTTATACACACATTTACATATATACAAATACACTAATTGTATTTTAGCAATATGAATAAATATGTATAAACACTTCTGTCTGTCATTATGTCTGTCTATTATGCTATAACAAAGAAATGATTAGTAAAAAGCTAATTCTCACAAAAACCTGCACCTTCAACATTAAAAAACAAACGTGCTTGTACCGTAGTTGAATATAAAATATGAAATATAAAAATATAAAACAGCTCACACTTAAAAGAAAAAATAACACATATTATGCACATGTAAACTTCACGATCGGCTGGTGTTTTTTTTTTTTTTTTTTTTTTTTTCACACTAATGAACAGACACCATGAAGTGCAATTAACTCTGAGCATGTAATCATCTCTAAATTTGATAGACAGTCGCAGGTCGTGCTGGATGGGCTCTGATTGACTTTCCATTAAGGCCTCCCTTGTTTATCTCTCCCACGGCTCTGTCGTAGCCCGGCTTGCCGCCGGCCATTTGCATATTGATGACAAAAAGTGTAACTGACACTCGCATCAGGCAAATGACAGTGTCATCTATTCTAATGCACTCAGATGATCCACTCTGTCCAAGCTACTCCGCTGAGGCTTTCCTGTTCGATCAAACATCTCAGAGGGCATTGTGTTTGCCCATCTAGTCTAGACTAGTTCTTACGATGTTAAAGATGACTATAATTTAAATGCTGATTGAAATGTCAAGTGTGGAGTTTGTTGACCTTTCCTTGTTTTCATTTAGTTTCTAGTGGTTCTTCTAAGAAACAATTCTCTATAGTAAATGCTATTATTATGTGCTAATATTAAAAATGTTTTTAACAACCCTATAACAACTCGCAACCATACATAATTTAGCAAAAGCATAACATTTAGCAACAGGCTAGCAACAACCCAGAATCCCCAAAATCGCATATAGCCCTTATAACACCTCAGAAACAGGATAGCAACTACCCAGTACCTCAGAACTCCTTAGCAACCACTTAACAACTATCGAGAACATCTTAGAAACCACATAACAATGTGTTAAACCTCCTTATAGCAAGCTAGCAATCACTCAGGACCTCCAACAACCCCATACTTTAGAAATACACTAAAAATCCTCAGAAATTCTTAGCACCTGGCTGGCAACTACCTAAGATGAAATCAAGAACTAGGAACGATTTTGTTCCTGGAATTCCTTTTGGAGTAACAAAGTACAAAGAACTATCTGTGATATACAGTAAGTGCTAAACATTGGCTAAACTTGTATGAAAATGTCCTCACCCGCCATGAACACAAATGGCGTCGCTGTTGACCGACTTACAGTATGTCACTTCTTAGTACCCACGGTCGATGCGTATGCAACCCTTTTAAATGCGTACTAGGCAATCATCCCAGTACTTTAGTATTGTACTTTTAATTCTGGAACTAAACGGTGTGAAAGGCCCTATTGAAATAAAAATAAAAAACTCAACAGAAACTTAAAAGCAACCAACCAGCAACCCAGAATCTTACTAAATCATACAACAACGGGCTAAAAAACTTTTAAAACCCTTTAGCAACTACGTACTGTAGAAAAGCACTAAAAAAAACACCATAACCACTTAGCAACAAACACATAATAATGCGCTAAAATCCCTTATAACACCTCAGCAACAGGTTAGCAACTACCCAGAACCCCCCAAAAATACATACTATAGTCATGTACTAAAAAAAGCAGAAATCCTTAAAGCTGAAGTTATGTGCAAGCGAAAAACTACTCGGAACACTTTCAAAACCACATAGTACTATTCAAAAGCCATCACTTAGCAACAGGCTAGCAACTCCACATGACTACTATGACCACATACTGCAAAGCTACCCAACATTACCTACACTTCATAAAGAAATGTGCTAAGAACCAAGGAGAACCTTTAGGAACTGTTTCATAACCCCTTGGTAACAAGCTAGCAATTAACCCCAAAAACAACATTTTGTGTAAATTTACCAAAAAATTATATAGACGTCATCCAGAAATGTACTAAAAACTCAGCAGAGCCTTTAACAACCAACTAGCAACTAGCATCCAATAACGATGGGCTAAAAATCCTTCAGAACCCCTTGGCAACAAACTAACACTTACCCAGAATCCTCTGAAACCATACAATAACAATGTTCTAAAGCCCCCTCAGAACTTCACAGAACACCTTAAAAACAACACAGCGCTGCAACTATTCTAAACTGTACAGTGAACAAGCTACAGTGGGTCTTGAAAACTGTTGCAACCACAAAGCAATGCTCTAAAAACACTTAAAACCCCTTAATGATCGTCAACCTAGCAATCCAAAAACCAATCAGCAATGTGCTAACAATCAGTTTATTTTTAGAGTTTATTTTTCTCTTATGGGTTTAGACCAGTCGTCCAGCAACTTGAGATGATATTTGATTTATGTATGGGTTATATCATTTTTAGACTTGTGCTTTTAAAGCACCGTTGAAGATCAAAGTAAACTACATGTTGCTCTTTTTCTTTTCTTTTTCTGGGACTGGAACTGGAACTAACACGGATGATAAATGGACTCACCTGTTTTGGCTTTGCAGGATCGTCTGTTGGCCTGCAGGCTGAAGCCATCTGTGCAAGCGCATCTGTACGATCCCTGCGTGTTCATACAGATTTGACTGCATGTCCCATAATCCCTGCATTCATCATGATCTGTGGGCAACAGCGGGGCTATTTATTAAACGCTAAATGTGCTCAAACATGACCTAAATATGCAAACCCAACTCTTAATGTCACCATTCTGCAGCAACCTATCAAAAAAACATGAATATGCAAATGCATGTTTGGAAAGGGAAGGGTGAGTAAATTGCTGTTTTGGTTAACAACCATAATTTATCATGAAATCAACAACGATTTCTCTGAGGTTCGAGATCCTCCATTGCGCAGCTAGCTTTTCTAGAGACCTTAAAATAATATCAGCTGAGACAACTTTTTATGAGTACTTAGAACTGCAAAATAAAATAAAGTAAATTTTAAATAATGTGAATATCTTTTAAATTGCTGATGTTAGCTAACAGCTTACTAGCTTATAAAGCAAATGCATAGCATCTTTTATCAAATATGATTTACACTTTTTATAGGTACTCTATCTGATGCTTGATTAAAACTAATAAAAAAACAGATTTCCAGATTTACTCTCTTTCAAATTATGATCATACTTCAATATTTCAGGTAGCTAACAACATACTGTAGCCTATTAGCTTAAGACAGCTGGTTAAGAACAAAATTTTTGATTAACTAAAACAACATATCACAAACACGCTTCTGAGACTAATTTCTACAGGTACTCTATTCAGTGTTTCTTAATCACACGTTTCAGTGTACACATCACATTACCAAAGCTATATCTGGTCAAATGTGAACATTGTCAGCTAGCTAACAGCTTAGCCTGCTAGCTTAGCATAGATAAGAAAAGCACTTTTAATTATTTCAAATATTTTTGCCGTTCATGTGCGTTTAACTCGTAAATACAATCTATCAGACACGGCTTGAACGCACACACAAGTCAAAACTCTTTCTAAAGTGCTACAATTCAATTCAGTGACAATTTTTTAAGAGTCAGATCCTTCAAACAGAGTTCAAATGGCAACGACCCTCACCTCGACACTGCCTCCCATCCTCCTCCAGTTCGAAACCATCCCCACAGAAACAGGACGTCCCGTTTCTCATGATCGCGCAGTCAAACTGACACCTTCTCTCCTTGCAGCTACGCACCAACTCTGAGAAGACACAAACACGCATTCAAACTTTGATTCACAGTCTTAATATCACGCACAGAGTTTGCCCTCCCAATGAACATGCATTTACACTCGACAAAACCCTCCATAAAAGCACAATGCCATTTCGTCAGTATGAAATCATTTTTTAAAAGTTGAACAGATGCGGCCTCATTACGAGACCATGATTCAGCGCTTTTTAAGTGGCACTTAAGGCCTGTTTCCGTGGATGCAATTCTTCCCGGCGAGCTCCTGCTCCAAATCGCTGTCAATACACAACGGTGGAGCACAAATTTAAGGCGCATTGTGTGATATTTATCACCTGTACAGCTTCATAATGAGGAACGTTTTGACGACCACATTCTCCTGGATTGCTTGCCAAATAGAGATGACCCCGTCTTTATATATTGATCCCAGAATAGGTTGAAAAATAGCAGTGATTTATAAAAGGCAGTCTGTTTCAATTACAATAGCCATAGCACATATTTGATGTTTTTATTCATCTAGGGGTGTGGCTGACAGGTCACCTTGCTTTACGTCGTCATTTGTGACGATTTTAAGTGCGTGACAATACTGGGAAGGAAGAAAGGGAAAGACTGCAGACGTTTTAGATGTCTAATCGTGAGCGAGAGAGAATTTTAGCGTGCATTTGCTATGGAGCCCACATTAATAATAAGCATCGCACTGAGAAATTCATCGACCCACCCGAGGCATGCGTTCAGAATGGCTCGAGTCTGACAGTTTTAAATTAAGTACTTCTTTAAAAATGTATCACAGCATTTAAGGGTAATGCAAAGCGTTTTACAATATGAGTTTAACTGAAAGTGAAATATAATGGCTTTTTATCTATTACAGGGAATGTGTATCCACTTGAGCTGAAAGATGTTTAACTATTTATGTGTGGGACTAGCGATGGGAAGCGACTAACAGTTCTTGAAATATTTCATAATAACTTGCCTATAAAGGATTCTTTATTTATTTATGCAGATGGGGAGTCTGAGCCACTAAAATCTGTCATTTTATTCTTTCACATAACAAGAACTGGGAGCAACAAGAGCACAAAGTAGGGTATTCTGTGTTCCACGATAGTAGCAAAAATAATAAAAACATTGGATGTAAACAACAAGAGTTTAATAATTGCAAACCATTCATTTTGGGGGTGAGCTAACCCTTTATGACTTAGACTTTAATTGACTAGTTGTCATTTGACAAAAGCAATCCAAGACTGAAAAAAGCAATGTGAATTTAAAATTCCTAATGGATTTCATATGCTTTAGATTTGTTGCATAAGTATGACAGAATATATGACCAAAAGGAAGCTGGCTTAACTAACAGTAACATTTTGCAACAGCACACCAAACCGACAGATATAAATGACATAAACCTCAGAAATTAAACTGACATGATGTTACATCAACAAAAATTATCAATAAAACATTTGGCAGTGGCAAATAAAATTGTTAATAAAAGACAAGTGACTTTTTCGTACTGAATCCAATTTTCTGACACTTATCTAACCCCACAGAGATTGACTTTCCTGATATTATTTCCAAAACACCTTTTGATAACCCTGTAAAAATTTTAATGTCAGTATTTTGCCCATAAGGTATCATAAACAGAAATTTTGCAGAAATAAATCAAGGGGAAAAAAAATGTAAAACTCTATATATTCACAAAGGCAGCTGGCTTTAAATGTTACAGCATTGAAAAGGAGTGAAAACATTGATCCAAAAGGAGGAAACTAGACCTCAGCAGGTGAGAGAGTTGATTATCGGATGAGAATCACTCTTTAGAGAAATCAAAGCTTATGCTAGGAACCCGAAACTTCAAACGTTAACTTCAAAAACAGGTCAAAATCATTGTTTACACTGCGAGTGGTGTTGAATGTGTGCAGCTACTATAGGACACTTGCTGCCACCCGGATTCATACTAATCTCCTCCGAGCGGGAAGGAGGCCATTACGGGTGGACTCTCGCTGCGAGTCAGGCTCCGGCACAACAGGATTTATCTCCAGTGAACTCCAGAGCTCTCCCTCAAGGTGATTTTCTCTCAGTGAGGAGCCCTACTTCCTCTAAAACTCGCTGGGTGATGAAGTGCTAACGGCAGCGGTCCAGGAAGGGTGCTGAGTCTGACAGGGGCGTTAAGGTAAATGCCTGTAGATCTATTTCTCTACCCCAACCCAGAAGAGCTTGAACTTTAGCTGCTGTGAACAATCAGTTACTCTCAGGAGTCCCATACCACATTAAAAATTGAAACCTGGGACCTTGAAAATCTATACGGACTTAAATGCCACAAGTTTTTTCGGAGCACTTCTAAGCTTAACACATTCAAAGGATCCAATGAAACGGGTTACAAAAGCTAATCATATTTTATACTGAAATACAAATTTGGACTAGAACATATTGAAGAGTTTGACCTTTTTTGTGTTCAATAGAGACTTTTCTAAAAGAAAAGAGAGCAAAGAAAAAAAAGAAAAGAAAAATGAAACAAAACAAAAGCCAAACAGAGCAGCATGAAACAAATCAACATGAAACAAAGCAAAACAAAGCATCATGAAACAAAGCAAAACAAAACAGAAAGCAAAACAAAGCAACAAATAACAAAAGCAAAACAAAACACTGAAGGGCTTGTAAATTAGAAGGTATATGGACAAATGTAGGTATATGAAGGTATATGGTTCAAATGGAGAACAACATAGAGGATGTGCATAATCATGTATAAAAATTTATATTTGTTGACAGGCATCAAATTTAGATTTTAAATCACATACTGTCTGAGCAGACCAATCAAAAAGGTGCATCATAAGCCCCGCCCCTTGCCCAGCAGGAATCACCAGTCCAGAGAACATGGCATATGTCTGGACAGGTCTATTATTCACTCACAGCAGGTCTTCCCCTCAGTCTCCATCATTAGAGCGGCCACCGTCCCCAGGGCTCAGACAGCTAGGCCATCACTGCAGCGGAACGAGCGTGCGCTTGTGTATGTCTTTTTGTTTGTGCGATCAGAGCAGGTGACCAGGGGGTCCGCACCTACCAGGCAGTGTTTATAAATAGATGACAGTTGAGTAAAAACACAGTTTGCTAGAAGAGAAAGGACAGAGGCTGGAAGCAGAAGGGAAGTTGACTTTCTAAAGCAACCAAGAAAATGCCCAAAATTCACCAAAACAAAGGCCACACACACACACTGCAGCTAAATCCGCGTATCAGCTAACCTTTTAGTGCTTAATCCTGTTTTGCACACAAACTATTCAGTCATTTAGAGAAGTAACAAATGCATTCTACAAACAGAATTTAGAATGGCACACAGTGTGTGCAGAACCAAACAGAACCATTAGTTGTTAATGACATACCAGTCTTTTCACAGTGGACGTTTTGACTTTGTGTTGCCAGATCTTCCTAGAAAACCTAAGAAATCCAAAACAAACTAAAAAACATATGTGTCATCTTGGAAATAAGCCACATACCAAAATATAGCAACCTCCACCTGCCTACATTATTAATTCCATAAACTGAAATTTTTAATGAGCCAAGCTCAAACAATAAGTCAAAAGATACTTAATAAGCAATGCTTATAATAAGTGGACATGGCAAATCTTCAAGCATAACAAAGCACAACGGCTCAGTTGTTGATAGCTTAGTTAAGGTCATTGCACAGAGTCCGAAATTTTCTCATTTTGAGTAATAAATTCAACCTTGTGTTAATCCCATTTACACACTGCCTCTGAAAATGTATTCCATCATAAAAAAATTGGATCAGATTTGGTATTCTGCATTTTGTGCAATGGCCTTTATTTACATAACTTACTGACACAATGCTATCAAGTTTGAGCATTGTTCTATAGGTGATTTCTCACTAGCCCATGTCGAGTAAAAACAAGTTTTGAACAGAAAGGAACCTCAAAATGAAGAACGAAGAAAAATCACAATATGATGCTAGCATATCCAATGTGTTTTTAGCATATTGCTGTGTGCTTGCCAACTCAGGTATTCTGAGTGGTTGGTACTGTACTGTAGGTGGCTGCTTACGAGCCTGTAAGTATCTGTGAGTGGTGTAGTCATCCTTTTCCAGGCCAAGGATCCTTTAAACTGGGAATGTTATGGAACTTGAAATGAAAAACTCATGGTATGTTTTCACAGGTACAGCAAAGAGTAATATTGCATAACTTCGCAAACACCTGCACCTCTAACTAGAGAAACCGACGGGAGGTGCATGTGAGACATCTGAGGTGTAACCGTGAAACAGAGCTGGTTTATTTCGCCCCTTCATCAACACTTCAGAATCGACTGCCAGCATTAGAAGAGAATTCAGATCAACTCCAGATAAACCGGTGCAAATGAACAGGTTGGTTCAACGGCCTGTGCTCAATGACTGAATCTAAATTTAACCAGATTGATGTGGTCATAAAGGCTCTGCACTTGGAGGCTCATCTAAATCCTAGTCAAGCTACCAAAGGACATCAACTTGGCACATGAAACTGCCCTTCCTGTGACCACTGCAGTTTTGCCCCTTGGCAAAGCACTTAACCCTCGGCTGCTCCCATCATACTGTAATATGCCTGCATTTTCAGCACTCGAGCGAACACTAGCAGTCTCACTAGATGAATAAATGTTGAATTTATTTGATGAATTCTAACATTTCTGTTAGCTGACGACGGTCAAATTCCTTTGCAGCTACAGTACATTACAACGCTTCATTGTTAAGCAATTAACTACATACAAAGGAAGTAAACAAGTCATTCTGTAATACTGCTATTAACACCTGGTAAAACGATGACATCAATGTTTGTGTTTAATAATGGAGCTACCTGCGTCTAACAAAACATATCTGTATCAGTATTTGTTTCTGTCTTTGTTATGACGTCTACTCAGTTGATATTTACTAAAACGATTCTTAAGATCTTGACATTGAAAACACAACTTGAAAGATGTTTCTCTTCTGCAAAACAACTTTTGTTATGTCTACATCATGAGAAAGTCAAGCTGAGAACACAAACATTTGTGTCAAGATCAAAACACAAGTTAAGTAGATATTAGGAAAATAGCTTTTGTTATGCTTAGATAATGAGAATGTTAAGTTTAAATCACAAGAAAATGTTGATATCAAAAGGAAGTCAAACTCTTTTGAACACAATTTTCTTGCCATAACAAAGGTTAGATATCCAAAAACTAAAAAAACTACCTCAAAACAATGAAAATACTAAAGTTGAAGTAGGTCACAATATGTTTTTGTTGTTGTTGTAATAAAAATAATCTGAAATCAGAAAAAAATTCTGTTTTATTTTTTCTATTAAAAATAAATCTCACACCGATTGAATTGTGAAATCTGTATCACAGGATCTGATCTAATAAGTACTGATTGTTAAATGGCCAACTTTCATGTTAATTAGGCTACACTTTCATATTGCATCTCTCCCCCCCTTTTTACATATTTGTATTATTTATAGGGATGTCCTGATCAGGTTTTTTTGCCCTCGAGTCTGAGTCATTTGATTTTGAGTATCTGCCGATACCGAATCCCGATCCGATACTTCTATAATACATGAAGAAAGCATAGAGAAGAGCGAAGAAACAGATACAGGATGTTCATTATTTTAACATACAACTCTGTTAACAAACAGAGCACTTCTATGAGGTAGCTTGACCTATCAAGTATAAATAACATAATTTTTCTTCACTTTTGGACTTTAGTGCAACAGTAAATTTAAAAAATAGTTTAATTTGTGGTATCTTGGCTGTAATGTCCTGCACCTTCGCACTGTCACAGGGCATTTTTTTTCTCCTCTGCAAACTCTCAGGTTTGTTTTCCACCTCTTGCAATCCTAAATTTACATATCTCACAGTTTGCTATGGCAATGTCGTTAGGGCTGCACGATAATCATCGCGCGATATGTTCTACGCATCTTGTCAGTAAATCCGTGGTCTCACATTGAGCTGCGTTCACTATGCAGAGCCGTTGTTCACTGACGAGCTGCGCAAATTTGGGTTCATTGTCAGCGTGATTTTGCGCAGCTCAAGAGTAAACAACGGCTCTGTGTAGTGAATGCGGCTCAATGTAAGATCACGCACGCACCTGATGGAATTTACCGCTGATTACAGAGCCGGATTTACTGACAAGATGCGATGTTGTTGTCATCAGCTTTATAATACCTCCAGACCGCAGACATACGCTTCAAGCTGCTTCCGTGTTCTACTTTAAAGAACTGCTGTGTCGCTGTGTGGTCTAATTCTGTGCCACGGCATAACTACGGTATATATGTGTTAAAAAATGATGAGAATATATATACATATACATTCGAGTCCTGATCGGGAGGTAACGTTCAATTCCGATCGAGTCTGAAATCACAAGATTTCAGGACATCCCTAATTATTTATCTATTATTTTTATTATCATTATTTCTCCTTTGAGGTTTGTCTTTTGTTTGTATTGTATTGTTGCTATTATGTTGAAAAAAGCTAAATAATAAACAAAAATAAATAAATAAATCTCAAGAATACAACGATTATCATGGTAAGATCACAAGAAATTTAAGTTTAATTGTCAAAACAAGGAGAAAACATTGATTTAGCAATTTACATTGTGAAAAATCAGTCATTGTCATAAATACATGAACTTGTTATATGGAGATAATGAAATAGATTTAATCCATGAATTACATCCCCCCAAAAAAAAAAATATATATATATATAATTCAGTTGGTTTAAACAGAATCTTGTTACAAAAAGACACAAAGCAAATTATAGCTGAATTACCAATAATTAATATCTTTCACAAATAAATTACATCAGTTGAATGTGAATAATGTTTGCTGGCAAAAGTTTTTTTCTGCACATAAAAGCTCCTGACGTTTAACCTAATCGGACACAAGCATAAGTAAAGCAATTATATTTCACAAAGGGATGTAAAAAGAACAAAGAAAAGCTGTTGTTTCCAAGATAAATTTACCTTCAAGTTTCTGATGGTGCTCTTGTTATCCCAAATGTTTTGTTTACTGTGCGAGTTGCTATTATATAAAAGCCACAGTGAGGTGTAGACTCTTTTGTTTGTAGTTGCCGAGTGTGTTTCAGGGTTTTTCAGTCACCTTGCTGTGTGGGCCTCTTTATTCAATTCCGTATATTCATTAGGGATTGACAATGCAGATGCGGAAAGTGAGGCTAGTGTGTTATTACCACAGGGACGTCCGTAGGTGCAACACAAAGACGGTTTTCTGCCTAGCACCTGTAGTATGTAGTACACGCCAATGAATGCTCAGGAGACGTAAAGCAATACCTTCAGACGGAACATGGTCATGATCCTAGTGTGTTGATTGTTTAGGTGCAGAAGTAAAAGCTGCAGGACTTTTGATGTGCATTCAACACTCCTGAAGAACTATGAATGAGCAACAAAAAGCAAAAGATGTTCAAGGTGAAGAAAAAGTGCACGTTTGAATAGAAACCGGAATGCTATGTCATGAATTAAGTAAAATAAGACAAGAAGGGTTAAAACCCTAGGGCTCGAAAGTCCGCCGAGCTCTGAACCCTCTCAACGCCAAAACATGCTTAAACCTATTTTATCTACGATTAATAACTGACAAGCCCAAACTTGTGAAATTGACATATTGAGTCATATTTAACAGTTATTTTGGTAATAGTTTTCAGACTACTTACACTCAAAATGTTGTTTTACTCTCTCCAATGATAGCTGAGATTTTGGTGATTTATTAGCCTTTTTGTTACTATATTAGGATGTTGTTTGTTATCTCGGACCATAAAGATGTTCCATTCCTTGAAATTTTGGAAGATGATGCACAAAGAAGTAAAACTGTAGCATTAGCTAACATTTATTAATAACAAAAAATTTGCTACTGACCAAATTTAAGTGTAAACACAGCTATCCAATCTGAGAATTTGTTGTTTTATGATCGATATATTTCCATGTTTTGCCAGGTAAACAAAGAAATGTTGCTATCAAGCACATTTCTAAAAATAATAACATTGCTAATGCTATAGTATTTGTATTTAAAAAGTGTGTGATGAACAGTATGAAATCTTTGCTAAAACATTGGCTAAAATGTTGATGTCATGCATGTAATCCAGTTTTTTTTAAATAAAATTGTTAAGCATTTTAACAATAGAGAAATAATTTTATTTACATTTATATTAAAAAAAATTTTTTAGCATGAGTGATGCTATCCAATGCTAACATTTTTTATAGAAATGAATAAAAGAAATAATAATAACAATGTTATCCGATGTTAGCATTTGTTGCACAGATGTAAAACGCAAAAAAATCATAATGATTGGTAAGTTTTACATTTGCGGAAATAGTTTTCTCACTTAATGCAGCTGCTGAATTGAGTTAAAGATTATTAGCGAAATTTCCAAACACGCAATTGTACAAATATTAACAAAATAATAGCTTTTAACATCCTAAAATATCTTATCGTTTTTAGACGTTTGCTATCAAACCCAGGAAAAAAAAAAGAATTTAACGTGCAAAAGCAGTTCTGTTTTCAGTGACACAAACTAGCTTCCATATGTAATGTTTCACATACTTTCCTGCTTGAAAATTCCAACTTTGATTTTAATGCACTGTAGAATGTGTCCTTGACAAAACTGCTCTGAATTGTTGTGATTTACTAAAAATACTTGCCTATAAAAACAACTTCCCATGTCTTTGTGTAGTGGATTTGTCAAGAAATTCAAGTGCCAATTTCAGGCTAGTCAGACGATCTACGCTGTGTATTGCCTTTGAACTTCCCAAGATTCCTGATTGCTGTCTTGGCCTTCACTACAGCACACAGCGAGGGTTCTCGCTCAAGACCCCTTCTTCCATCGGAATTCATGTACAAACTCCGATTTCGGCCTCAAAGGCTGTCAAGACTGTCACATGTTCTGAGGTTTGTTTTATCATTTGTAGGCTTTGATAAACATTCAGTAGAGGAAACTTACAGACAGGGAGAGGAAACGGCTGAGGCGGGCTACACAAAAGCTTCCAGAAACATGCATACTGTATACAAGACCAACACCAGCTAAAGCTATTAATATGTTAACAGGCCGCAAGCAAGGGAAAAATCTATCACTTTCTTTCCTCGGGAGATGAAAGAGAAATGGTGCATCTGTTCTCTTCTGTTTTTTTTTTTTTTTTTTTTTAAAGAGTAGATTCGGTTTAAGCGTTTTCCCAAGGAACTACTTTTGGAAATAAATTAAACAAATAAACAGACCTCCTTATTAAGCCCAGAGTGCATAAAACTATATATATATATACACTGTATTAGAGCTCTCAAACGATTAATCACGATTAATTGCAAACAAAAGAAAATGATTTTTCACATACTATAATATATATATATATATATACACACACACATTTTTTTTACTCTTTGTTATATTGCAGCCATTTGCTAAAATAATTTAAGTTCATTTATTTTTCCTCATTAATGTACACACAGGCACCCCATATTGACAGAAAATCACAGACTTGTTGACATTTTTGAAGATTTATTAAAAAAGAAAAACTGAAATACAATGGAAGTATTCAGACCCTTTGCTCAGTATTTAGTAGAAGCACTCTTTTGATCGAATACAACCTTGAGTCTTTTTGGGAAAGTTTTTCACACCTTTGGGATCCTCTGTTATTCCTCCTTGCAGATCCTCTCCAGTTCTGTCAGGTTGGATGGTAAACGTTGGTGGACAGCCATTGTAAGGTCTCTCCAGAGAGGCTCAATTGGGTTTAAGTCTAGGCTCTGGCTGGGCCGTTCAAGAACAGTCGCGGAGTTGTTGTGAAGCCACTCATTCGTTATGTTAGCTGTGTGCTTAGGGTCATTGTCTTGTTGGAAGGTAAACCTTCGGCCCAATCTGAGGTCCTGAGCACTCTGGAGAAGGTTTTGGTCCAGGATATCCCTGTACTTGGCCACTTTCATCTTTCTCTCGATTGCAACCAGTCGTCCTGTCCCTGCGGCTGAAAACCCCCCCCACAGCATGATGCTGCCACCACCATGCTTCACTGTTGGGACTGTATTCAAGTTTATTTGTATAGCGCTTTTCATGATACATATCATTGCAATTGGACAGGTGGAGAGCAGTGCCTGGTTTTCTACACACATACCGCTTAGAATTAAGGCCAAAAGTTCTATCCATCTTCAGACTGCATCTCTGGAGCTCAGCCAAAGTGAACTGTGGGTTATTCTTTACCTAGGCTCTTCTTCCCCGATAGCTCAGTTTGGCCGGACGGCCAGCTCTAGGCAGGGTTCTGGTCGTCCCATACGTCTTCCATTTAAGGAATTATAGAGGTCACTGTGCTCTTAGAACCTGAAGTGCAGCAGATTTTTTTTCTGTGCCACAATTCTGTCTCTAAGTTCTCATTTGCTCCGACATGCATTGTGAGCTGTAAGGTCTTATATAGACATGTGTGTGACTTTCCTAATCAAGTCCAATCAGTATAATCAAACACAGCTGGACTCAAATGAAGGTGTAGAACCATCTC
>JAUMHG010000070.1:4868506-4880233 GCA_032359395.1 Enteromius anoplus
ATCATGTTTTCGTTTAGCTTGTGTGTTTCTATGCAATGTTTATATAATATATTTCATATTACTGATTAAATATAACTTTAAATAACAATACTGTGTGTGTGTGTGTTTATATGCATGTACACAAACAAACACACACACACACACACATACATATTGCAATCTTTTTTGTTTTTCATTCTTGATATTATATATTTTTTTGTAAATTATTGGTTAATTATTAAATATGGTATGCCATGGTGCATGTACAATGTGTGTGTGGTTTTTGTTTGTTTGTTTTTATTACAAAAATAATAATAATTTGTATTATGCTAATACTACTACTAATAATAATAACCTAATTTTAACATAAACTTGCTAATTAATTATTTTATATTTATTTATTTATTACTTATTTATTTATTTACATATTTACCTATTTTTTTACTTGTTTATTTCGTTTTTTTACTCTTTTTATTTATCATGGTTTTATACATTAGAAACATAATTTATCATGTATTTTGATAGACTAAATATTTAAAGAATAATACAAAATTACTAACAAATATAATAATATAGTGTGATAATAATAATAATAATTATTATTGTTATTATTATATACACATAATTTATCACGCTTAACAAAAATGCAAATTCATTTCCTGAATATATATATATATATATTTTAACATTAGTGGTTTTTTTTTAGTAAATTTTTTTATTGGCCTACACATAATGTATATAAAATATTGTAGTAGTATTGATTATTATTCAAATAGTGTAATTAAGCAATCTAAAATATACTTAGCAATATTAACATTAATAACAATAATTTAGCAAAAGTTCTAAACTTTTCTTTAAAAAAACAACAAAAATAAATAAACCAAAATTCAGTAGGCCGACAGTACCTTTTCCTGTTTCCCCTGGATAATCGTTTCCAGCACCCAAAAGCATTTCATAGCACACTCGTATCAGTCTCTCTTCAATTCAAAATGCACAACCACACGCCCAAAAAGACCTAAAAACCGATCATCCCTTCAAACAGACAGTTTTATCAATTGCACAAGACACTCAAGTAGCTACTCCATCTGCAAAACCCATTCCAATCCCCAGAGACGTAAATAAAAGCCTGTCCTTACTGTATTTACACAGCCAAGAAGTGAACCTCATCCGCCTCCCGTGGGAAAGTGCCGTACCCTTACCGGACGTCATTCTATAATATCCACAACCATTACAAACGACCAGAGTAGAAGCCTTTTCAAACACCGGCAGGCCGCAGTCACTTAACCGTGCTCGGGATCAGCGGGTCAGTGATGATATGGCCCCGCTGGGTGGCACTCAGCTCGCTAATGCACACGTTAAGGGCCGTGAATGGACTGAGAGTCGTTGCGTAAGACCCATAACGGCGCTTTCGAGTGTTCTTGGGAACGCACAGATCCATTATCTCCTGTACTTTATTATGCCTAATTAAAACGTCAGGACAATAGGGTCGTTTCTTCTTTTTGAGGCCTTCGGCGGTGGATGAAATTTGTTCCTTAAACACCAGACAACTCGCTTCGTATTCAGCGCGTGTCGTGGGATAACAGCCGACCCTATGATGTCAGAATTGGATAACGAATTGCTAGCCAAGTTGCATCGTTTAAAAGCTTTAAAAAGGTCCTAATGGTGTAGGAACTGTTTATGTCCATCTATTAGCTCAAGAGTCAGTGTATCGGACATGGACTTGGGACGCACCTGCAAACGGGTTGCATAAATAGCCTAAAGGCGCACTTGGATGTCCCACATTGGTTCAGGTGCACTTAGGGCTTTTAAGTGAACTTACTTTTGCTGCATTGCACTTTTCGACAGCCAATTATTGTCTCTGGAAGCAATCGGTGAGACTCGTGTGCTAGTTCCAGTCTTCTGTAAATATGCAGGTTGCGAACTCTAGTTAAATAGGACGAGTTTGTGGGAACACAGAGGTGAAATTGGTTTGTGAGGGTAGGAGTGTCCTTGACGTGGCCCGGTAACTTTGAACCCCCTCTGCGCAACAATACCCCACAGCAACATGACAAGACAGACAGACAGACAGACAGATAGATAGATATAAATATAATACAATATAAAATCATATATGGAGTAATATAATACACACACAAACACTATTCTTTACATTTCAGATAACTAGAATATTAGGAATTAGATATGTGTTACATAGCATTATGCTAGGTAAAAATTTTAATTATACATAAATATGCAAATGTTTAATAATAATAATATAAAAGTATTATAATAGTACTATATAGTACAACAACAACATAAATATAATAATAATAATAATAATAATAATAATAATTAGCAGTATTATTAATGTTTCCACAACATTTAGATTGTCATAATGTATTATATATTTCAGTAAAATAAATATGAAAATGATGTATGTAGTATGATTACTTAAGTGTTAAATAATATTATGCTAGCTAAAAATTATAGCAAAAAAAAAAAAAAAACACTGTTTCTATATAGCCTGAAGGCATGAAATATATGAGAATTAATATGATTTTAAAAAAAAATAATTAAAAAAAATCACTTTTGTGTGAAGTTATATCCAATTTTACTTAATTGCCATGACAACCCGTTAAACTTAAAAAAACAGTGTAAAAATAATTATTTAAAAAGCTTTGCAGCTCTACAAAATACAGAATAGTTATTCTAAGTGCTTTTATTAAATTATAAGCTTCACATTTTTGTATTTAAATCAGTCCCCATTCACTTCTATTGTAAGACACCATTATTGAAGCGTCCAGTCAGACACTTACAGCCAAAGTCAATTGGACCTAGTTTGATGAGCTCACAATGAAAGTGAATGGGGCAAAATTTTGCAGGATTTGAATCTATAATTGAGTCGTCAATGCACCGTTTTACGTTTTCCGCATGCTACTAGCACAAACTCTTTCCCCTGACTGGAGTATAAAGTGACCCACTTGCAGGAGAATTTGAAATGGAACGAGCTGACAAGATCATTTGTTAACATTTAATTTAGCTGGGATGCAAATGATGTGTGAGATAAACAGCCTGAGGCAATGTCAATACTATCACCATCAGCGAGCAGAAAAACCAGACGATAAACAAGCAGCAAATGTGTCTTGTAAACACATGGCTGACATGTGGATACCAGAGACTCTTTCAGCACCACGGACAGCGTCTGATTCTGCTGATGGAGACAGAAGCCGTACGTTCTTGAGGGACGCTCAGAATAAAACCAGTGGATAAATAAGTAAACAGGAGGCTTTCAGCAGCGACTCTGGTTTTGAAGAGCAACACACACCATAACTCTGACACATAACTCAAAACAGTGTAGTTTGCTGCTGGCTGTCGGCTTGGAAACGCTCTCGCTCATTCGTCTTCATTAACGCGTACGGTGAGCTACACAAATATGCAAACATTCATGTCAAACTTTGTTGTCCGGTTAATCATCGTAACTAGACACTCCCAAAAGAAGCGGAAAATACTGGCAAGGAATTACATGGAAACAGTGCTCTGGTGATGCTTATCCATGAGAAAAAGTGGTTCATGTTATTAAAAATTAAATATTTTAAAAGTATTACTAATGCACATATATATATATATACACACATATATAGGTATATTAAATATATTAAAAGTAATTAAATTAGTAACTAAAAAACTAAAAAAGTAACTAAATATGATTAATTAATAGTGATTAAAATAAAAAAAAGAATAAATCAATTTCAGTTATTTCCTGTAAGTGAAATTCATAATTAAAATATTTTAAAATTTACGTTAATTATTTTTTTTAAAAGTAACACTATTTGCAGTATTGTATTATAGTACAAAACATAATCATGCAATTTTTCTGGATTAATTACTATAATGTCTTTATTATATTATTGATTATTATAATATTGATATATGCATAACATATAAAATAGAAATTAAACAGTGTAAGTAATATACATATAAATAAGCGAAAAAATATGTAATTATACAATTAAATAAAATACAGTATTACAAATATTTAATTTTTTATGTCAAATGATTAATTGCAATTAATCACATTTATTCTATATTTATATAATATATATATTATAAATAAATCTATTTAATAAATACATAAAAAATAAGTTTTTATGAAATATATACTTGTGTGTGTGTGTGTGTTTATACATACATTATTATTAACACACACACACACACACACACACACACACACACACAACTTTCTGTTTAGGATGTAAATAATTGTGATTAAGTGTTGAACAGCACACATTTTGTACTTTGCAAAGTTATATTAATATTTTGATTGTGACAATGTAATTATTATGATTAAATACTACTTTAATATAATTCTAGTTAATGTATTGGTTAAATAAACATAATCATGTCCAAATGTCCTAAAACAAGGTTTTTATGACACAGTTTGTTTACTTAAATAATACAATTAAATTTGAGAAAGCCAAATAAAGTGCTGCTATGCACAGGTATGCAAATTAGCAATGTGGAGAAAACCAATAGGAGTGCTGAGTGAAACTGATACATTGAATATTTCAGTGGAGTAGGAACTCCGTCAGTCTAATGAATGTTGCTATAGTGATTAATTCTATTATTGTGAGACAGACTGACAGACAGAGACACAGACAGGCAAACAGACGGCGTATAAATATCTGTCAACAGCAGACATCAAACTTGATTAAACTGCACATAGATATTAATACAGTCATTATTATTCAAGGAGAACAAGCCCATATGGTAATCTGCGCCTCAATATGCAAACTCAAAACTCTAACTCACTTCCTAAACCTAGAGAATCTGCTGCTTTCCACATCGAATGAAAAAAGAAGCAACCAGAGCAACGAGACGGTTATCAGGAGAAAACGTGAAGGTCAAAGAGCATGCGAAGCCACAATGCTCTGAGAATACTCTATCCTAACATAACACAACGCAAGGATACAATATTAAAAAAACAACGGTATCCAAATCCAACCCCCCAAAAATGATCATTTTATAACTGTAAAATATATAATAAAAATATAATGTACAGTTAAATTACCAACCCTTATCATTTGTAAAAATTAATATATTCATATATTTCTGTAAATGGTAAAGGGAGGAGAAAATAGCTGATTTGCATGATGTGCATTATGTTCCATGAACATCATGAAAATATACATTCAGTTACATATATATATATATATATATATATATATATATAACTAATTAATTAACTAGTTTTACAATATTAAAATCAATTATATACACACACACAGTAGTCAAGGTACAAGGTAGATCCACTTCAAATGTTGACTACGGTATGTATGTATATACATTTATTTCTATCATTATGCTTTTATTGAATTTTTTATCATTACACCATGTAAGAGAGCAGCCTGCGCATTCTTCAAAATATCTCTTTTTGTGTTCAACACAAGAAAAACTAACTGTTTTTTTTTTTTTTTTAAACAGACAGGCCCTTTTATCCCAGCAGGAATGAGAAAGCATTTGATCTGGGATTCATTCTAATGTGATTTGGACAAAAATAAGCCAACACGTTCATTTAGCGGTGAAAGGTTTGGCTAAAAGCGAGCTTGGGGGTGACAAATTAATTGGGGTCACGCTGATAGACTTACAGGTTACGCGTTCGTAATGTGGCAATTATTCTAAAAGACGTTTTTACAACACAATTAAGAAAGATGTCTATAAAGCAGAAGCATTAGCCTTAATTCAAACCAAACAAGCATAATTAAAAATACTTCAAACTCCAAATTCAATTATCACTCAGGCATTGTGGGAAAAACCGGCCAGGAGTTGTTTGTTCCTGCAATAATTCAGTCAATACTCATCTGATTATAATGTCTCATGCTAGACGCACGCAGCATTTTTATCACCGATGATAAATCGCGTAAATAATCACATTTCGGATCACGACGGGTTCCGTGTCCGACCTCCAATAGCGTCGGAGGAAAGCGTCGCACGGCGTCCTGTCACTTCACAAGGACGTTAGCACGCAGCTCTCGCGCATCGATTCTGCGCTCCTGCCAGCGTAAACAGCCGATCGATGTCGTGTTATGAATGCGCTATTTATCAGATTAAGCCTAAAGGGAGTTTTAGGATGATAATATCTATCACTTTTGTCTCGAAACCCCCTCGAGATGGATTATGGCTCTTAACTCACAACTGAACAATACAATGCAAGCAGACTGAACGCTACAAGCTGAGCTTCTCATCTGGAAATGCAAAGGTCAGGGACTAGAAATGATGTTACTGAGAGAGGTTTCCCACAGATGTAGCTTGAGCCGGAGAATTCACCTCAGGGCCATTTCCTGCGTGTGTTTCTGTGCATTTTGGTATTGGTTGTGTTCAAGTTGAGTATTTTTGGTCAATATATATGTCTGTTTGAATTGACTTAAAATTTAATTAAAATTCAACATTTAAATTAATTACATTTAATAATAAAGTATCAATCAATCAATATGTAAGTGCAAGACCCAATAAAATAAAATACAAAAATCAAATAAATACTTTATTGGCTCTGAATTGCTCAAATTAGATAAGAGCATGCTGGGAAGTACATTGCTAGATAAATAAATGAATAAACACTGTGATTAAATCATATTAATTAATTCTGAAAGAAATAGTATATAATCTTGTAATAATAAATTGCTTTAAATAAAAAAAAAAAAAGCAAACAAAATTGTAGGAGTAATTAATTATAAATTAAATAACATACAAGGTCATAACTGTCACGAAGCGAGAAGAGGTGCGGGTTAATTCGCAGACTGTTTATTGAATGACACAGAGCGAAATCAGACGATCAGGCGATCAGGGTTGTTATCGGTAAACATCAATGTAGGAGGCAGAGCAAGAGAGTAGTCAGTGTCCAGGCGTGGGTCGGTACACAGTACATATAAATCAAAGGGCAAAACAAAGGCGGTGGTCAAAACAGGCGAGGTCGAAAATAACAGATCAAGATACAAAGGAACTCGGAGTGGCAAAAAGACAGGTTGACAGTGCAATGGACCGTGGCAACATACAAACACTTTCGGGTTATACACATAAAACTAGGTCAAGGGGTGGAGCAAACAATGAAACACCAAAACAACAAATGAGTGGGCGGAGACATGAGTGCTGAATGAGAGTCCATGAATGAAAACAGACACAAACACACACAGTTCATGAAGGGCTGGAGTGCCATCCCGGGCTGGGCTGGCACATCCAGCTGATCGTTACAATATAACAATATATTTCTAAAATTTTCTAAAGAAAATATTTAAAATAACATGAATATAGTTTATGTATGCAGTCAAATAACATATTAAATTAAAATAATTTTTTTTATTAAAGTGCATAAAACTATATACTATACGCAAGTCCATGACATAATCACTCTATCACTAGTATTAAAAGGAATTAAAAAATAAACTAACTAAAATAAATTCACGACAGATCTGAATAAAATAAAATAAACAAAAACATAAAATAGCGTACAAGTGCATAACATTAATTTGCTATAAACAAAGAAATAAATTAGTATACAGTATAAGTAAAATAAATTGAAATTTAATTAAACAAGTTGTAAAATTAAATTAAGTTAAATTAAATTAAATTAAATTAAATTAAATTAAATTAAATTAAATTAAATTAAATTACATTAAATTAAATTAAATTAAATTAAATTACATTACATTACATTACATTACATTACATTACATTACATTACATTACATTACAGCTGCCGGATTGATTGAGCAGCAAATTTGTTGCAGTGCCAGGTGATTCTTTGCATAAGTATAGCCCACATAAAGAATTATGATGCTATAATTTCTTTATATAAGCTACTTAAATACACGGTTTCTGTGAAACTGCCCAAATACTGCTATAATAGGAACATATTTCTAAAAGCTTGAGTTCAAAGTACAGTGAGTTTATATTTCGATATTGAACTGAAGGAGTCCAGCGGGTCAAAAATGTCCAGTAAAGCTTGTTAGAGGATCAGCAAAGGTAATATAAGCGTATCATGGGGGCGTAGAGTGAGGTTTTGTGTTCAGTTTGCCCTGGTCTTGTTACGCAATGCTACTGTTAGCGGCCCTGCTATCGCTAGAGGTGACAAGGCTGTCTGAAGAGAGAAAAACAATACAGTGTTTGTCACGGGGCGAAAACCCAAATGTCATCAGCCTATTGTCCTGTTATTCTGAACGCTGTTCTGTTTTTGACACGAATGAAACAGATTCTCGGGTCATCCACCTGTTTCTTTTAACATAACAACAGTTCAGGGAAAAGCGACATGCGCTAATGTGCAGAAAATACAGTAATACATCACTGTCATAACTTTGCACGTCAGTGAGTAGAAGCTGAGCGGCACAGGGAAGGTAATTATTGAGCGTAATGGTTTTTCAAGGCACCTGATTCAAACTCTAAACAGTCTGTCACCAAACAAGTCAACGAGAATTCATCTTAGACTCAGGTAGTTTTCAACTAAACAAACACAGAGCAATTCTATATATAAAAAAATGATTTTTTTTTTGCATTTATATTATTATGCTACTATATTTTTTTTTTTTTACATTTTTTTTATATTTATTTATTTATTATTATTAGGAATTTTAGCCATTTACCTCAACAAAGAATTGTTTGTAGAGTGTACAATATAAAATAAATAATAACAACTAACAAATGTACTGTATGTTTGTACACATTAAATAAATACATTTAATTAACAAAAAAAACAGTAAGTAACACAATAAACATTATTTAAAGTGTTTAAAACAAAATAATACATTTATAACAGTATATACATGCAAATGACAAATAAAAAAAAAAAGTACTTATTTTACTTTAAGAAAATTTGAAAAACTCAAAACAAATTCTGAAATTAAATAGAATAAGTGCATGACATTACATTTCTATTTTCATGCACATGCATGAACCATTAAATTTGAATTATTAAAGTACGATTCCATGACATTAAATACAATTTAAATACATAAATACAATAAAAAAACAATATGTAAAAAAATAGCATAAAAATGCAAACAGTTAAATTGCAAAAAATAAGTTAATTGATTAATTAACAATTAAGTATGTAAGTGCATGAAATAAAATAATTACGTTTAACAAAAATTTATAAAAAATAAATGTAGTAAATTTATAATTAGTAAAAATTGGTAAACAAAATATATATTTATAGTATCAAATATGTTTGCAGTGTCACATGATTATTTGCATTAGTAGCACATATAATGAATTCTGATTATTAAAAGAATTAAAAGTAAAATAAAACAAAATAAAATAAAAGTGTGAAAATGCATGACATTAAATTGCTCTGAACAACTTTACATAAATATAGTACTGCATAAAATAAAATGATGACAATTACTTTTTTGTTCCCATAAATATTGACCTTGCGGTGGTGTTTTCGTGTATTTAGACCATGGTTAAACTAAAGATTGCAGCTAGTTTGTAAGTAATACAGTTTTTTTTTTCTTAGTTTTTTTTTTTTATCACTGTGGCAAAACAGAATGTACTCTTAAATTCACTGCTCATTCCTGGAAGATTTGTCTTTTTGCTTTTCGAGTTCAAGATATTCACCTGTACAAAGTATTGTTTTGTCATTCGGAACGAGCGAGCGCTGCAGACGTGGTTGGGGATCTATAACAGAGTCTATTAAGTGTTTATAGGATTTATAGCCCCTTGGTTTATAGTCAATAGAGCTGTGTCTTTATTAGTCAGGCTGAGTTGTTGTTTTGGCCTCTGCTACGTGAAAGACTTACAACAGGGAACCACCGAAGCGCATTCAAAAGCCGAGCGTGGGACTGTCAGGCCATTTTAACCTGCAGGATACAGTTTCATTCACACCTACTCGCATAAAAAACATTTGAAGTTATTAAATGCATGCTGGGCTTTTTTCCTCTCTAATTTCCATAATGCGAAACCTGCTTCTTGCAGAATATCGAATGTGTTATTAGTCAATAAATTATGTCTAAATAAAAGCTGAAAACTGCCTCCATGTGATCAGCTACTATTTCGCTGATTTGGAGTCAATAAATCAATGTTAATTTTGTGGTGATTCTTATTAAATCAGCCACCGGCTCATATTCTGAATCTCATATTCTGAGTGCCTTCATATGAACATCCTTGAGATATAGGTTTATGATAATTTGAATGTGAATTAAAACCTCACTTGGCAACATCACTCTAAGCGGGGAAAATAATCTTAGAGAAAAGTGGTGACGTACAGTATATACTTAATTCTAAAATACTAAAACGTATTCGTAGTAGGCAGTTCTTAAAGGGACAGCTCACCCACAAATGAAAATGTCGTTCCAAACCTGTAAGACCTTCGTTCATCTTCAAAGGCTACTATGTTCAAGACCAAGAAAGGTTCATCACTGGTTCAACCACAATGCTGTGAAGCTATTAAAGTACTTTTTGTGTTTCGTTCTGTGGATCATGTCTGACCTTAGCCTGCCTTTGGAAATGTGCTTCAGTCTCGCCCCTCTGATTCCGATTGCTCATCGCTTGATCTACGCTACGTTCTTTGGATTATTCTCGCTGTCTTTGCCTCGGATGTGTATGTTTACTGTGTTGTTGATTCTGCCAGTTTTACCGATAAAGATCCTGCCAGACATTCTTCACTGTGTGTTTCAATAAATGTCTGCGAGTGAATCCACACGTCTCCTTGCTTTCGTGACACATGCAAACTATCAAAGACATGCAGACACTGGAAAAGATGTAGGCCTAAGTTGTCAGTAAAGATTTGTGAGCAACAGCGAAAAATTTCCAAGGTATTTCAGTTTTATATTTAACCCCTTAACTGTCACCGTTCCGAATACGGGACACCTACATTTTTTTTTAATATATGTCCTGAATTACATCTTTTTAAGCTTGTATAGTACTTTTTCATGTGTTTTCCCGAAAATGGGGGTGACAGTTAAGGGGTTAAACAGTACGATGTTCGTACACCGTCTCATACCAGACTCATACACATTTGAACTAGTGTGTAGAACTTATTTGAAAACCAGCTAAACAAGCTAAAAAATGCCCCCAAAAAAGTGCATGCGTTAATTATTACTTTCAGGTTTGATGTAAAAACAGGTACTGTATGTGTACAAGAAACGTGTGTGAGCAATAACGGGGAAGGGGGGAACAATTTTGTGTAAACTGCTAATAACCTATACCTAATAGAACAATATATTGCTATGTTAGGCATAATTGATGCATTTAAGCTCAATCAATGCAGTCAAATGTGCTGAACACAGACACATACTCACACAAAAGCAAATGTTTCAATTGTTTCCTTGCACAAAGCTATGAAAAACTGCCTTCTGAATGTTGCGCAAAACTCATCCATACACTGTAAAAAAAAAAAAAAAAAAAAAACAGTAGCTGTGGTTGCCGGAATTCAATCAAAAAAAAAAAAATATGGTAACAAATACGGTTTTATGGTTTAAAGTTAAATTGTACAGTTAAATACCGTAATTTCATTAACTGATATAATGTTAATATATATATTATACTGTATGTAATGGAAATTTGTGTATTAACACTAGAGCGTGTGACATCACGTGCACTACCGCCGGTGGCAACGCGGTTGTCATGGTGACCGCCACAGCCTTACTCATCCAGACTAGTCAAGTCAAGTCACTTTTATTTATATAGCGCTTTTAACAATACAGAATGTAGCAAAGCACTGAACATTATCAAATAGAAAAACAGAGTGATGGTAATGTATAATGACGAGAATTAAACTTTATT
>JAUMHG010000070.1:4901915-4912688 GCA_032359395.1 Enteromius anoplus
TTTTTTTTTTTTCTTTTTTTTTCCCAAGAAGTTTCTTATACCAAGGCTGCATTTGTTTTTTATCAAAACTACAGAAAAAAACAATGATACTGTGAAATATTATTACAATTTATAATAATGGGTTTCCATTTTACAAATGAGGACGTCCCCAAAAGGAGGTTTGTGGAAATTTTGTCAAGTTTACCTCACTTTTGGGTAAAAATTTGTCCCCAAAATATGGTTAAGTAGGTACACACAGATTATTAATCATTTTCTATTACGCTTGGTATGAAATCCTTTTCTCTCACTTGTTACCATGTTGTTCCTTTATAAACTCTTTTTCTGCTTCATTTTTTTTTTCATCTTCAAATGTACACACACACTCACAGGCCTTGAAATTTCTCGACCCTTTTCATCGGCAGTACACCAAAAACAGGCTTTTCTCCTCTTTGCTGTCCACGGCTCAGTGCAGCAGACAGCAGGGGGCGAAAAGACACTTTGTACCCATCGAAACAAAGAGAATAATGTTAAAAAAGCTCAAGAAAGCAGTGCGAAGTGAAGGTAAAATGGTTTAAAGCACATTAAGGTCAAACTCTTTAAGCTTCTTAAAATTTTAATTTGCTGTAGTGTAAATCGCAGAGGTATTAAGAGCGTTACTTTCATGATTATAAAAGACATTAGAGTCTTAATGTAATGAATTAGGCTGATTTATTTCCTGAACAGCATTTGAATGAGACAAATCACCTCTGAAAAGCACACGACTCTTTCATTTAGACCTGACGGTTAATTGATTTTTTCATTAATGGTCACTGCAGACCAAATACTGGGTTTTGTTTCTTTCTAAGTAGTGTTCAAATAGTAAAGCTGTCCTTATTAAACTTTATTGAGATGTAAAATGACTAGTTTTACCAACAGAAGCTATTTATATTTACTCTGTCAGCCAGTTATGTCTTATATTGCCATTAACTAAATGATTGACAATAAATAACTAAAATAAAAATAAATATAAAAGATACTTCTATTTTGCATTACATTTTATGAATTTATGTCCAAATTTCATTTGTTTTGATAAGCATAAAAATACTACTACTACTAATAATAATAATAATTATTATTATTATTATTTTTATTACATTTCAGTATTTATTTCACCTATATATTTCACTTTTAAAGTTTCCATTTCTGGAAAAAATGTATATAAAAAATATAAAATATATATTATTATAATATTAAATATATTTGGTTCATCATCTGTTTCAGTTGAATGTATTAAAAATGTTTTAGTAAGTCATGTTTTTAATTGCGAATAATATATGAAAATTAATATTAATTATTAAAATGGAAGGACAATTATTATTTTTTTTTTTTTCAACAAACACATTTTGGGGGGGGGAAACTTAAACAAAACAGTATTTTTAAAGTAAGATTTGTATTTTATTTTGATTTGTACGAGTTTTAGAAATGAATGTTAATCACAATTTTAATGAACTTTTAAAGCAAAATGAGTAAAACGAATGATGATTTGACTTACATTTATTTACATTTAAGGTAAAAAATTACAAGAAAAACATCTGTAAAGCTTTTCACCTACATGATATGATTTGATCAAAAACTGATGAAAACTAGTGTTTTTTTTTTATTTATAAATGTCAGGGGGTTTTTTTGTTTACATAATATATGTATGTATACCATGTTTATTTATTATGTATATATAAATTCACACATATAGCAAATATTTTGAAAGTATTTATATATATACATGTATATATATAATATACATATATATAATTTATTTATATTATATAGAAATGTTTATTTAATATACATACATGCATATGTTTGTATTTAAATATACTAATAAATATAAATAGTGCATATATATAAACCTTTATTTGGATGTGATTAATCGCGATTCATTGTTCGACAGCACTAATAAAAACACATTTAACATGTCTTGTTTTTAAATGACTTTAATGAGGAACCCAAATCCCTGTCTTTATTCAAGAATAAAAATAAAACAGTTGTGTCTTATCGTCTCTTTCAGTTGAAGTCTGGTGGAAGTGGTCGACGGCGTGGCGGTCAGCGGCACAAAGGCAAATCAGCACTGAGCAGCTCAGGAACAACTACTTCAGCAGCTGGAGCGGGCGGCATCTGAGCATCCTCCAGCTCTCTCACTCAACGCTACTGGTCAGCTGCCTTTCACGTAATAAGTGAACACCAGAGGGCAGTAAAGCCTTTCTTCTCTTTCTCTCTGCTCTTTTTTCTTTGTCTCTCACTAAACCGGACTGAACTATTTCTGCCTAATTAGAAAACGTTCATCTCCACTGACACAATCGTGCCAAAACCCTGACTGACAAGCAGCTGCTGTGTTCCTCGTCCACCCGCTCAGTTTGTTTTTTTTCTCACCCTTATCAAACCCTTTTACTTAATATTCTGGAGTCTCAACATTCTGTAATAAACGCCCCAAAATCCTGGATTGTGTAGCTGGAATTTTTCCCCGAGGACCCAATTAAGCAGCCTTCGACTGAATCCCTGTTTGTGTTCAGCGATTTTGCTATTTTTCATGTCATTTTCCTCCTTCAATTGAATTTGGCAAATGCTAACACAGATGAAAGGGAGAAATCTGTTCTGCTTGTCAATCTCTCATGCCCCCTCATCCTCTTCTGATTTTAATGAGCGGCGTAGCTGCCGAGACGCACGAAATCATGGGAGATAAAGCCGGTCCCTTTTTGGAGCGTCACAAATTAGGTGGCTTTCTGCTCTCGCGCGTTGCTTTTTCATTTCGTGACCTGGCATTACTTACAAAAGGTCTCACCTTTTCAATGGAGAAGTTTTTTTTTTTTTTTAGAATGGGGAGCTAACTGAGATGACGTGTCATTTAGTTTCAACCTTATTTTTGGTCTATTCTTATTCATTCTAGAAACTTTTCATTGAATTAAAAGTAGACCTTGAATAAATTTACACTGAATTACTAATTCACCCAAAAATGACAATTCAGTCATCATTTATTCACCATCATAACTATATGACCTTTTTTTTTTTTTGTGGAGGAGTCGCTCTTTTTTTGTGAAATTACAATAAATAGAGATATTTAGTATTATTTTTCCATGTAAAAGTGGTTTATACATCCTGAAACTCGTTTCTAGCAGAGGATAAAAATAAATAAAAATAAAAAATGTAATTGCGACTTTTTTACAATTGGAATTTTGAGGGGAAAAAAACAGTTGTCAGAATGTTGAGATACAATTGATAGAATTGTGAGAATTTGTCTCTGAATTCTGAATGTACATTATGCAATGCTGACTTTTTTTACTTGAAATTGCATATCGCAATTTTAGTTTGTTTTTTTTGATCCAACATTAAACATATTTTAAAAACTTTTTATCTCACAGATGGAATTGTGAGGGGAAAAAAACTCCAGAAATGTCAGAATAGTGAGATATAAACTCAAAATTTAAAAAATTAAATAAAATAAAATTGAATTGCGATATATAAAGGGTTTAAATTTAGCAAATTTTTCTCTATATTCTGAATTTACATCATGCAATTCTGACTTTTGGAATTCTGAGTTTGTATATCGCAATTCTAGTTTTTTGTTCCAACATAGAATAAAACAAACAAAAAAACAGAATTGTGACTCTCACGAGTCTGCCTTTTTTGCTATTATGAATTTATATTAGAATTGGGAGGGGGGGAAAAACAAAATTGTCAGATTCGCGAGATTCATGATTCTGAGAAAAATTCTAAATGGCAATATTCAGACTTTTTTTCCGAACTGTGAATTTAATCACAATTCTGAAATTTTTTTCCTCCAAATTCTGAGTGATTTCAGTTTGAATTTTGGTTTCTACCATGCAAAAGAAAAACATACCGAAGAAAACGATAATTGCGACTTTTTATCTCACAAGTCAAACAAAAAAACACAACTTCCACATACATGTAATACTTTTGTGCTCTATTTGACGTCTTCTCAAGTCGTACAGTATCATCATTTAAGAAACAAACTATATTTAATTTGTTTTTTACTGCTATTCTTCTCCGACTCCTCAGGAGGTTATGTTATTCAAGAATGGTTTGTAAACATATTAAAAGTTCATGTCTTAGGAGATCTAGGATGGATGTCAACGTTTTTATAAAACTTTGGTTTGTTTCTCACCAGATGACTTCAAAAGAATTATTTATAAATGTCATATGGACCACATTTATGGTGCATTTGAAGCTTGAAAGATTTGTTAAAAGAGCAACTGTTGCACAATGGAAAGAACGCGATTTAGCGACATAGCAATTTGGAAGGAATTGTATTTTTTTGGGAGAACTATTATTAATTCTTCTGTAAATCTAATATATATTTACATATCTGTGTGACGTCTGCTTGGGATTGCATTCGATAGGATATTTGTGAGGAAAAAAATGTGCTGAAAGATTTCAACATAAGAAACGCCAAATTTTGTCTATAATTGCGGTTTTAAAAACAAAAGAAAGACTCAATGCCCACACAGTAGCTTTCATTTACATAGTTCTCATGATCCCAGTGTGCTGCATTCACACAAGGCATCGTTCAAGGCAGTTCTGGTTCTTATTCTTGGATTTGATCTGCTGTTCCTGTGTTTTGAATCAATAAAGGTGAACCCCTAGGTCTGTACTATCAGGGAGATCTTTAGACATAGATTTTAGTTTTATCCCAGGCAGCCGAGTTTTATTTGACCCACTTTAAACATAGTTTTATTTATTTATTTTTTGTTTTTCACTAAGTTCAATCAGAAAGGCTTAAGAAGACCACATGCAAGCCCTTGAGTTATGCAAAATACTTTTTTTTTTTTTTTAATCTTCAGGAACCTGAAGGATAATAATATTATTATTTGTATTATTGTTTTACTTATTTATATTTTTCCTCCCCTAGGGCTGGTACTTGATTAGATTTTTAGGGAAAAAACAACACAAATTTAGTTTTAGTGCATTCATTGCATTGGTTATGTTTTTCTTCTTCTTCTTTCTGACATTTTGGATTCAGTCTCTTTTTAATACGTCATTCAGTTTCTTGCATTAAAATGAACTGTATGTACATTATGTACAAATGAAAAAATAAATAAGGAATTTCTGTTGTAAATCCTTTTTAATAAAAGAACAAGTTATAGAAAAACTCTGAAACTCTATGTAAAACTCTCTTTCCTGACAAAACAAACGTTAACATTTTACTTTAATTGCCTTTAATATGTACAGTTATGTCTCTGGTTTGTCTAATGTGAAACAACTCTTCCTCTTAGGAACTATCGAACTGAATTATTTGTAAACATTTGGTTTATTCGCCCTCAGACACTCATTTCTAATTTGTTATTTGCTCTTCTCTCCAGCGTGCCAAACAAATACGCCATAAAAGAATCAAATTACTTACCACCCTGGCCCCACTACTGTGTAAAAAGATATGAAACACTCTCAGCCAACAAAACTGAGGCATTTAGGTAATTTCGTCAAAACTCATTGAAGTGGCGGCGTTAAAACGCCAACCAAACATCAAGCCACATGGTCAAACAGAGTCCTGCGGAGCCCCTATCACCTAATTTCCAGCCCTTTATGTCCCTGCTCCCCTGGAGGGGAGGGATGCGAGTCTTGTCTCTGAGATCCCAATTAACGTCTTATTTAAAAAACCAATTCCAGTCCACAGCATGTGTTGGGCTCGGCACATGCAATTGGTTTTTGACGCGCCAGAATGTGGACAAGATGTTTTGAGTTTTTATCGGTGTCTTACCTAAATCTTTAAAAGACTACAGTACCTTCACAAGTCAAATTAGAAAAATGAGCAAAAAGCCCAGATTTAACGAGAAATGTCCGTGAAGCATCGCAAAAGACAATGACAACCAAAAACGGTAAATATAAATATATTGATCTGAAGATGTGTGTATACAATATAAAAATATTTTAAGTTTATTGCAATATATGCATCAACGTTTTTACTAATATTTAAGCAGTTTGAGAGTCTGCTTCATGAGGCGTTAGAGTTTTTGGTAACACTTTTCCCTCAAATTTTTAATTTGCTTGTTATTAACTGTTCGTAAGGTAGTTGTTAAGTCTAGGCATGTAGAATAAGGCATAACTATGTGATTAATTAGCACTAATAAATAGCTAATATGCACCTATTATATATACCTATTAGTTGCTTATAAGCAACTAATAGGTGTATTCGTAAAATAAAGTCTTACCAAGTTTTTGACGTGATTCTCTGATTGGTGGAGTTTTCTCTGCGGAATTACTGGTAACGTAGTTATTCACCAGGAATTACACACAATTATTTAAAGTCTAATAGGGGTGCATGTTATATTGAGTTTTCTGTAACGCATTTCGGGAGGAGGGGCGCGAAGGCAGTCGTTTACGATCTCCGCCTCCCTAATCTTCTAATCATTCTTTTATCCTATCAGATCTCAAGCCTGGCCCCATAAATAGCCAGAGTCCCTTCCTTCCTTAGCTCAATGAATTTGAGTCGTGACACATCTTCACCTTTCTGTGCACAAAATATTGGCCTTTCGCTTTCAAGGTCATGTGCAGAAACTGGAACGTTTTGTAAATTCGCTGTCCTCAGATGTATTGATTATATTGCAGGATCAAAGGTCGCTCAGTGTTTATTAGTTAGAGCTCTGCTTCTCATTTGAAGCATGACTGGTTAATCCTTTGTGCATTATTTTGCGTATTGGCAGTAAATAACCACAGGCTAATTAACAGAAACCAAGTTTGGACAAAGCAAAGAGGATTGAAGCTTCCTCATTCAAAACAATGCCATTTTTTGACTTTGTTTAGTCTGCCTTACCAAGATGAAAGGCTTCATGTTTTGGGGTATTTCTTTGTATTTGCTTTGTTCAATCTAGTGTAGTATGTAACCAATTTTCAAACAAACTTTGATAGCCGTCTTGCTGTCAGGCACCCCTACATCAGCTACTGTTTATTTGGCTTGTTATCAATACTTCAACCAGATTCTGTTATCCTTTACATGACTTCAACTACAACTACGAAAAAAAAAAAAAAATCATTTGGTTATTCTGATGAAACTTTGCACTTTTGTTCACTTTTGCTATTTTCAATATTATTAAAAGGATAAGCCTGTAAGGTTTATAGATAAACATTGCAATAAAAAACATCAATTGGGATGGTTTAATTGGGAAGAAAACATATATGCGCATAAATGGTGAACAGTATGAATGCACGACCAAAAAAAAAGCGCTGGGAAAATTGGCAGTGATTACTGTTACACAATAATACAATAATAAATAATAAAAATACACATACTGATTACACAATAACTGTTTACTGGAATACATTAAAATCTTGCTTATTTGAAAATGAAATTAATATAAAAAAGCTATTTTTTAGTTTTGTATGTAAGAGTACTATTATGAATTTCTAAATATATATATGAATTCTCTCTGCATTTTTATATGTATATTAAATGTAAATTGCATATTTCCAGTATGCATGCACTACCAAAAAAATAAATAAATATAAGGGAAAATAAGATTGACAAAATGTGATATTGTAATACATTAAAATCTTCCTTTATTTAATTTAGAAAATTATGAAAATTAAAAAAGGAAAAAAAAAATAAAGTGGCTTTTTTTAGCATTGTATTTAAGTGTTATTCATTAAAAACAAATATATATATATATATATATATATATATAAAATATATAACATATATGTTTTTATATATAAATAACAATGAATATATGTCAATTATAAATTCTTTTTGCATTTTTAAATTAAATGAAAATTGCATATTCCCAGTACGCATACACACAAAAAAATGTATAATAAAAAAACAGTTTTAGATGGACTAAAATCCTGCTTATTTTAATTTTTAAAAAAGGTTGAAAATTAATATTAAAAATCAAAAAGTGTGTGTATTATTGTGTATCATTATTATTATTATTATAATTGTTGTTATTCATTTAAAAAGATGAAAAATATAAGTAAAATTTTTATATGAAATGTAAATGGGATATTCCCTAATGATTCAAGTTACCCCATGACATGACACAGCTAACACAGGTTTTTTTTTTGTTTTTTTTTACCCACTTGAGTTGTTTTCTTCTCCTGCAGTTGATAACAGACATCCTAAAATATAATTAGTCCTATTAGTTCTCCTTTTATTGCATAGAAGACGGCCTAAAGAAAAATTTGCACAGCTTACCTCATTCTCCCCAGCGTGCCTCTCAAGTCTCTAGCGTACGTCCACAAGGCCTCTTATTATACCAGCAATCCACGTAAGCCATTTATAAATAAATGATCAGCTCTCTGCTGCTCATTGAGTCATTGTCTGTATCTCTGACTCACTCGCTGTCTATCTTCCCATCTCGTCACAGATTTCTGGAAGCGGTTTTCAGGGAGAGCAATTTTTTTGCTCTTGTTCAGACTGAGAAGCATGTAGAAATCAAAACGTAATCCCGCTGACAGAAGATGCAGCGATAAGCTGTGTTTCGGTGATGAATGTGAACGATTTGTAAGGGCGAAGTTTAAAAATACTTTAGCAAGGCATTGGCGCTTCATCCAGTCAGACGCTAATCTCCAAGTAAATAGTGCCACTTTCATTCCCGGAGGAGAAAGTAGTTTGATTTTACTTTTTACATTGAATTTCTGTGTCGCTATTTTAGCTCATCTGAAATCAGTTTTCTCAGCGTTAGTCGGACAGTGGCAGAGGTTTGGAAATGACGCCGCTCAAGCCTCTGTGGTTGGAGATAAGCATTTTGCCTTTGATGAAAAGCTAAGCCTTTAGCTCTCAGTTTTCAGCTTTGGTTGCCGACGTGGCTTGCCTCGGAGGGGGCACTTGGGATTGCCATACTCTGGAGGGTGGTATGCCCCCCTGTTGATTGACACTGTTTCAGTGGGCCCCGGTACTGGGATCTACCATGTCCGGAATAGTCCCAATGGCCTCGTGCATCTTGGGTCCCAAACAGCCACTGCAAAGCAGCAAAAGCGTTCCAATTGGCATTTAAACTGCGGTAAAGTACCCTGTGTACTCCAAAATTATCTATCAAACTAAATTAAAAATTAATCTCATTAATGCATTAGTGGTGGAAAGCTTTTTGCAATTACTTTATGGTAATAGATGACTGACTGCTTCTAATTAAGCCAATGAATTATTCACTCAGACGAATATTTAAACATAAATAAACTTAAAATGGTTAGTTCACCCAAATGCTTGCGTAACATGTATCACAATGCTTTCCTCTGGGCGTAATCAACGTAAATATGATTACGTACATGCACATGCTTTCCCCCGGATGTAAACAAGGCTAATTACGTCAAATACGTTAAAGCTTGTATATGCGATGCTCTCTAAAATGGCAGTAGACATAAGTCACGGGAGAAGAATGGTTGAGTAAATAATTTTTGTTTTCTTCGTGCAAAAAAAAAGCATTAGTAGCGAAACTGAAGTTGATAAAACTTAATAAACTTAAATAAAATTAATTGAATCATAGATTTAAAAACAAACATTAGAAATTTTGCCTTGGCAACTAACTGATATAGGTATGACTTCAAGTACACGACAAACCAAATGTAAAAGTAATTATATATACAGTACGAACAGAAGCATATAATATTAGTATCAAGGAATCGTTTTTTAACAAATTTGAACAAAACATTATTTAATGAAGAAAATAAATAATAACTGTATTCATGAATGACTGAATTGCTGGTCTGAATTCTGAACAATATTACGATTGTGAGAGTCCTATTAACTTATTACATTGGTCTGGAATATTGGATTCTGATTGGTCAATGGCAGCATTTACTGTAGAGCTCAGATTTTTCAAAATACTCGCTGTTGTATGGATGAAAACATCATATTGCGATTTACAACATTGGTTAATGGAGATATGATGTTGCTGTAAATTACAGATTGCTGTACTGCTTCATCAAAACATGACACAGATGTTTGCCGACTGTGTTTTTGCTGTTAGAAAACGTCTGTCAGGTGGAGCCATTCTGACACTAAGTGCAGTAAGAAGAGCTGCGGCAGTAATTTCTGAACCGAGCAAGTTTTTGTGTATTCACCTTCTTGCCATCTTGAGCACCCTTGCCCTTTTATTCACATTTTTCCCAAGTGTGAAAACGGCATTAGACTTCAGCAGTCAAAAGGAAACAGAAAGTGAAGGATGCGTTCTTTCTTATGTGTCCTTTTGTTGATGTTATGCATTTCAAGACCATTATTAATGCATCCTGTATTGCCACTATACTTTGTCAGATATTACATAAAGCCATTGTGGCACGGTGTTCTGTTTAGTGAAGAAAAACGTTTTTTTTAAGGTGATTAAACTTAAAATATCAATCTTAAATGAACCAGACAGTCACAAAAAGGAAAACCTCAAAAAATTATATTAAATTAATGAAACCTCTAACTTTTAAAAAATATAATAAAATTTAATAATTAAAAAAGAATATGATCTGAACAAAATTCTAATTACCTGGGATGAAAATAGCCTTTTAAAAAATACTGGGGAAAAAAAACAAACAAACTAAAAACTTTTATATACTGTACCTACAAATCTAACTTAATTAAATGAATAAATAATTATGTATGGATTTATTTTAGATTTAGCTTTTGACAATATATAGAATTAAAACTAAAGTAAATATTTTATATTTTATAAGCTGCCAACATTAAACAAGGTAATTACGTTATCAACAACACCATACTAAATATATATATAAAGAAAAACTGAAATATAATATGGTCCTAAGTATTCAGACCCTTTGCTCAGTATTTAGTAGAAGCACCCTTTTGATCGAATACAGCCATGAGTCTTT
>JAUMHG010000070.1:4917890-4930287 GCA_032359395.1 Enteromius anoplus
CTGGTCAGCTCTCCGTGCACCTCCGGGAAGAAAGGTACTGGGGGCGAGCGCGACGGCCCTGCCGCATCTCTAACCCCAAGAAAGCAATCATCCAGCCGCGAGGGGTCGGCCGCAGGCACACGCGGTACCTGCAGACCGATTCCACCCGCGGCGCGGAGGAGGATGTCCGACAGGTCCGCTACAGAATGGCACACCAACCGTAGGAAGAAATTGCTCTTTCTCCTGGGTGCCCAGGGAGACCCAACGCGGCAACTTCATGCACTCAGGGGTCTTTGCTCCCAGGATATAGCGACCAGCCCGCAGGATCCGCTGACAGGCGCCCAGAAACGCTGACAGACGAGAGAGCAGGATTTGCGGGAACTTCTTGAAGATTAAAATCGACTTCCACCAACAAACACTCCGTCAGAATAGCAGGGGATAGATCGAGCTCCACAGGCAACGGCTCTGAAGCAAAAATCTGCAGGTGCACTGTGCGCGTGCCCTCTTACACTCACACAGTGATGAGCGGCAATCAGTGCACGCCAATATTCATTGGCCTTTAGTAAAAGCTCAAAGGCAAATAGGTCTCTCTGGCGAGTTCCCATATGTAACGTCGAAGTGATTCGACTGAAAGGGTAACACTAGTCCCTGATTAGCAATAGCAAGTAGCAAAATGGTTTGTGAGCCTGTCTTCATTTTTTTTTCTTTTCACTTTTTCACTACTAAATGTCCTAATAATTATTTGAAAGAAAGCTGGAACTGGTTCTTTTTAAAATTGACTAAATCTCTAGTAGACCATGCAGGCTGGTCTTCAAAACCTGCCCAGAGCTAGTTATTAGCATTCCCATTCATCTCAATGGCGGTAGCTTGGCTAACGTCCTAAAAAAGTTCACAAAAATGAGCATCTACTGCAAATAAAACATTACTGCGATAACATGTATTTCTGATCTTTATGTTGCTTAAAGAAAAAAAAAAGCTGCCAAAATGAATGGCCAACTGTTTAAAGGTAGGTATTACAGAGGTCCAAATTGTGGTTCATTTTTGGTTTTGCCTGGTAATTCGTTCCATATGTTCCACCCCAACTTTGTGTTTCAATAAATGTGTCAAACAAAGCTCATCAAACCTCTTTATGGGCTGGAATTGGCTCCTGTGGCTTTTTAATCAAGCTGTGCAACAACACAAACATCAAGATCTCGAGCCAACCACAAAGACCTCCGCCAAGCCAGCAATTTTCCTCACACGTACTGAGAACACCAAGTACTAAACCTTTGTACATTACTCCACATCACTGTGACGAGATCTGCAACACGCCATGAAATTCGGAAGATCACAGCAACACAAACTCTGTGAAATGGAGACATGGGGGAGTTGCGGAAGATGAAAACGAAAGGGGTTCCTCAGTGTTATCCGTCTCGTGCCCCTCGGGGAACGCTTTTGTCAAGAACGGAGGCTTGACAGCAGGAGAAACGGTAAATGATTTGACTCTTCTCGCCGGAGACCTTTGATTCACAATTTCTAACTAAAGAGGCCTAATCATGCAAAATAAGCGATGGAGGTCATTTTATTTTCAAAGGGAACTTAAAAGCAGAATTGACAAGCCTATAAAAACATGCAGCATCAGGTCTGGAGATATATAAAGGTCATTTGGGCCGAATAATATATGAATTAATTTTTTTGAAACACATTTTGGATGCCTGTCTAATGCACTTTGCGGTTTTCTGTACTTAAGCCTCTGCTTTATTCTCATGCCCATCTCACATATGTCTTCATCCTGTCCTCTCCATCTGAATATCTGTCTTATTTATTCATAATGGAACTGTGCACTGTACACTCTTAATAACCAAAGCCTCTTTTGTTTTCATACTTTGCAATCTATCTACCCAACATTGAATAGAAAATCACTGCACAATCGATCTGCTCTTGTTCTCTCATAGTCGATGGGTTTTGACCTTGTGGTTCTGCCGCAGACAGACTATGGCCCTGCTTCTGCAAGTGCATTATGGGAAAGCTCCCTGTTGTTTCTTCCTATTCTCAGACCAATAGTCGGAAAAAAGTGCATGTACAAATTGCATCTTCTATACCCTCTCACTTTCTTTCCTCTACCTTCTCTATCAGGTGGTCTGCTTTGACAGCATTTTTCCATTTCCCTGCTGGTCAGTTGCTAGCTCAAAGTGGTCCACCAAGTCAACCTTTGGCCCCACCAGCTGGTAGTCCATCTGTTTACATCCAAGTTTACACCTAAATGGGGTTGTTTCAATAGATTTGAGCAGGACACCTTGATGGTTTTATAGCCATACTGTCCAGCAGGGTTGAATGAAAAATATGGGAAGACCTCTTTCACAGTCTCTTTCTTATTCACTGTCTCTTTGCACTTGCAACGTGAGTCACATTTTCGATGCTTTATGAGAGACTCAGCCCCATGCATGTTACAGAAACAGCATTGTTTTCCGATAAAGGATGACCCCTGCGGGGTGAGTGGGAGGGGAGTGTTTGTTTGTGTGTGAGAGTTTTGGGGGTGGATTAAGAAACCCGCTACTCGCAGGTCAATTACCCTATTAGCTCCCTGTCGGCATGCCCGGTTACCATAACAACACACTCTTACATCAGTATCTCATATTCCAGGTAAGCCAGTTCTGAGTTGGAGTTCTAGAACACTTGTAGAATATTTTATCCCTGTCACATGTTGACGGAATTACTGGCAAATGCTCCTCGGAATCGTTGTCAGCGCTCGGAATGCATTAGTTGATTTTTGGAATTATTTGGCTACTATCATTATCTAACAATCAACTTCAGAGGATCTTGGCCTTTAACAGAAAGTGTATCCGGGATATTCCGAAGCTCTTGGGGTGTTTACTGACCCCAGTCTTGGCTACTCCAGATTCAGCGCATGCACTTGTTAGTATAGACTCCAAGCCTTGTAAATGGTGTCTTATAAAGGAAACATCTAAAATGTATATAGACAAAACTGCTCTGAACTGCGTCATGCTGGAAAAAAAGTGTGGTTGCTGCTGGATACAGATTGCCATGAATCAGACCTCAAACCATATTGTTTGTTGAGAAAAGATATTTTTACTTTTCTAAATCAGTCAGACTCACCAGGTCAGACACACCATAATGGATGAAACAATCCTACATTCTCAGAGGGGAAAAAACCTGTCTTTTCAAACTTGGGTAACTTGTTTACCCCTAAAATAGTTCAATTTAGTAACTCACAAGCTCACGATCAAGGTCCAGAAGTGTAGCAAGGACATCGGTAAAATAGTAACATAGTGACATCGGGGGTTTAAATGTAATTTTCCGAATCTACAAGAATACTTTTTGTATGCAAAGAAAACAAAACAACAATAAAACGTGACTTTTTTTCAACAATTCATCTCCTCTGTCGCTTTACACAATTTTGAAAAGTATCCATTGAACATGTCAGCTGTGCCACGCCGACACGTTTAATGTTGATTTGAACGAAAACCTACAGTATTTTGTTTACGTTCTGTGGATATTGTCCAAAATGGTGATATAGGGTGACGTAGTCGTGGAAGAGACAAATTGTTGAAAAAGTCTTCCTTCGCGTAAAAAAAAAATTCTCGTAGCTTCGAAAAATTACGTTTGTATTTGAAAAACTTTTAGCGTGGCTTGCGCTGAAAAGGGTTGTGCAAGTTCAACAATCTCCAGCAGGGGACAGTATAAGGAAAACCTGTTTTCTTGCTGCTGCACATGTGCACACATGCTTAAGAAGGAATGAGTTGACAGTGAATGTGTTGACAGTGTCAAGACAGGACAGTTCACTGCTCAGCTATTAGCTTTCTGGAATCTCCAGGGCTTTGTGTACGTAAACCAGATCTCTTCTCATTGAGTAACACGCATCAGAGTACTGGCTCAACCCCTGCTGACCTTATCTGACGCAGGTCTGATATCATCATGTGTGCGAAATCTAGCGCTCATGCCTTCATGTAGTGAAAGGCTCACAGGACCTTGTTTATTTCACTCCACTTCGAGTTCTGAAGCTCCCACAAGGCCTTCTCTCGTTTAACAGGCAAGAGATGAAATATTTGACATCTCCAGTTGTTACACTAAGCGAAACTTAAAGTTAGGTGAGATATTATTTGTATATTTTTCCCAAAAAAACTCAGAGCTGAAGCTATAATTCATGAACTCCAGTGTATTTTGAAAATAGATAGGCAGATTCTTTCTTTCTTCCATTACTCCTATTTTTCAAATTCCTCTTCTCTGCTTCCCTATTTTTCCCTTTCTTGTCAGTTTTCATCTGTTTTTTGTCTCTCCTTACATCACCTATCTTTTCTTCACAATTTTCTTTCCTCCACCCTCTCTTAATTTTTTTCCTTGCTTCTATCCATCCATATTATTTCTTTCATTTCTTCCTATTTCAATCTGCATAATCTATTATTTCTTTCCTTCCTCCCAACTACCCTCGTTTTACTGCCTTATTTTTTCTTTCCATCCTTCTACCTCTGCTTTCCTCCTTTTCTCCATTTCCTTCTTTCCTCTCACCCTCTTTTTTTTATAACATGCCTCTATAATCCATCTTCCTTCCTTCATCTATCTTTATTCCTTCTTAATGTTTCCTTTGTTCCTTCCCTAATCCAATTTCAACTTTCTTCTGTCCTTTCATGCATCCATGTTTCCATTTATCCATGTTTCCTTCCTCCTTTCTTTTATTTCTTATTCTCATTTCATCCTCCATTTTTCCTCTTGCTGCTTCTTTTCCTACCATCTCTCATTTTTCTCTCATATAAACGCCACCACATTTCCCCCCCTCTCTTGCTTTTCTCTCTGTCTTTGTACTGAGTAATGGAAGATGCATAGATGATGTATACTTATCAGTACTGACGGATAACAATATGGGTGGGGCTTAGTAAGAACACAGGCCAATGAAATGGGAGCAGCACTATTAGTAATGCAGTCACGGCAAATATGATGTGTCTCTTGTCAAGTGCTTCTCTAAGTAACAGTTCTTTCTCTCTGTCTTATTTACTCATGTACTCATAATCTCACTCTTTCAATGAGCAGCGATTACTCAGTACACTATGACAGTCAGTGGCAAAGCGTGTGTCGTATTCTCATTAATACTATTTAAAAAGCTTTTAGAGAAGAGAGTTGAATCAAGCCTGACACTTTTTTCTCTCCATATACTACTCACGTTCATCTTTCCTTCACCCTTTTGTTCATTTTTAATCTTCTTCACCATGATTCTTTCACTATATTTTCTTTTTCACTCATTCCTTCCATCTCTTTTACCGTTTTCTTGATAGTGTCAACATCACTCTTTTCTTGACTTGCTTTGTCTCGTTTTTTCCCTCTATTTTTTTTTCCCTGTGCATTTCTCTCTCTCTCTGTGTTTCACATCCTCTTCCCCTAAACCATCTCAATTCCCATCATGCCTCTGTCCTCTTAGCCTTGATTTCAGGGACTTTCCACTCTGAATCTGTCCATTTCTTTCTTACCTTTTCCGTAATCTGCTTCTTTTCCCATTATCTCCGTCTGGTCCTTTCGCTCTTTTAGTCTCTCTCTTTCTCTCAGTCCCTCGCTCTTCTTTAGTTCATGCCTTCTGTGTGTTTAATCAGTCCGTCAGTCGGCCTGCTCTGCAGGGGGAAGCTGAATTATTGATTGAAAAGTCAAGATGAAAAGGAGGTGAAGTAACAGAGGGAGGGGAGAGACAGATACAGAGCCAGCTGCAAACATGGGGACTTAGAGGAGGAGAATGTGTTCGTAGGTTTGGAGATTTTTATCATTTTGCCATTTAATACATATTATAGGCCAAGAGTGTGTATATATGTGTGTAAAATGTATTTATCAGATGCTTTCATTTAAAATGACTTACAAAAGATACTTTTTTTTTGGGTCACACTGTACATTATCAAATATTGTATGATATACTAACCCAACCCAAAACACATCACAATAAAATCGAATAAAGTTGCAATTAAGTATATTTCCTCGGAATATCTTTCAAATCTATTTAACCTAAGAACCAGCCACAGTGCACGTGCTATCACAAGTTTGCTATTATGTAAAAGATAATGTTCATGAACATCAAGTGGATGGAGGATGTCTCAGTTTCCCGATGCAGCATGTTTCGCCTTGTGCATCTGTCAGTCTTTTTTTTTAAATTAAATGATACGCCTATTGGGGAAGAGGAAAGAAAAAACTAAAATAGAAACAACCGGCGCTGCTTTGCATAAATATGCATAACGTCCTATAAAAGCAGACTGGAAGAAACCCTAATTTGCATGTAATCCATAACCAGATTTTGAATTCGTGGGAAAGGGATTCGGCTGTCGTTGACACAACAGAAAACCACAGGATTAGGTAATTAGGAAAGCTCAAACGGCTTTCCATGGAGAGGAGGTGAGGCTTTTAGAGGCTGTCCATCAAGCTCATATGATTTCTGCCATTGACCTCAGGATAATCGCTCTCTGAGCTTCTGTTCCATAACGCTGAGAATGGCTTAATGTCTTTCCCATGATTCCTACAGCGAAGCTCAGGTATGCATAAGTGTGCAAGTTCCTTGAGGAAACATAATGTAGAAACAAAGACTTATTAATTTATTTGCTTTGCTACAAGCATTTTTCTGGTTTTAACATGATTGAACATAAAATTTCAGTGCTTTTGTTTTGCGAAATAATCCTCAGAGAAACCTTGACTTTGCTCCCAAAACTACCTAAAGCTTTGTGCTTTTTGCAAAACGTTGAACTCGTATGTGGTGGGTACTTAAAGTTTTTGGATGGAACAGTAGTTTGTGACAGACCAGAAATGTTTTGGGGTGAAATGCAAATTTACTCAGAGGGATGATAAAGGTTTATGAGAGAGCACATGTGATTTGTGAGAGAACACAAACTTTCTTAAAGGCAGGGTAAGAGATATTTCGAAAATGCTTTAGGAAAGAGAGTCGGGGCTGAGTACCTAAACAAACTTGGAGCCAATCAGCATTAAGTGAGTGTCTGCTAATGATGTGAAGGAGAGTGTGTTCAGTGAACAGTCGAGCCAAGCGACAGAAAAGATAAAAACAAAAAAGAAACGATAAGGCAAGAAGTAGGACCTGTGTAAATATCGTATCGGTTTTCCAGCACTGGAGAGAATTCAAGGAGCGGAAGGCCTGCGATTGGACGCCGAGGTTGATTTGTTTCTTCTCGATAAGTGAGTAACACCGTGTCTAAACCAGATGCCGTGCCGCGACAGCTTCAAGCCACCGTAGTTTAGCGAGAGACTGCAAATATTTTTTTTACCAAGAGAAAGGCAAGTTTTTTGGGGGAACAATAGTTTTGCAAGAGAACGCAAATGTTTTGCTAGTGATGGCAAAGTTATTGGGAAAAAGTAACAATTTTGTGAGAGAGTTCAAATATCAGTGTAGTTGACTGTAAATGTTTTGTGAGAGAATGCAAATTTTCGGCGAATGAATGCCAAGTTTCTCTGGGGAACACAACAATTTTGTGAGAGAATGCAAATGGTTTGTGAGAGAGTGGAACACGATAGTTTGCCATTGAATGCAAATATTTGGCAAAAACTGCAATATTTCTGTGAGAAAAGGTATATTTTGTGATGCAAGATTTCCTCCCATGAATGGTTTTTTCTTTCATTTCTATGGACTTTTGTGGCTCTGTAAAAAGTTGATGTGTCAGGCCTGTAAAAATTGAAAAATATATATATATATATTTGTGGTTGAACTAGGCTAAACAACTCCTATCAAAAGCCCAGAATGAGTTTTAGCCATGTTATTCTCCAACATCCACACTTGGACACCGGATCAGAGCTGACCCGTTTAAACTGTGACCCATTTCAATCCATTAGAGAGTTCCTGTCATGGACTTACTGTTTCAAAGCAGAACTTAGACCCTTTGATTCAGCGACTTTGTCACATCCCCAAAAAACCTTTTTAATGTTTTATGTACCGTGATTTCAAAACCGATGCCGCTCGGCGTCCCATGAGCTGTCTAAAATATGAAAATGCACTCATTAAAATTACCTTGTGCTCTACAACTCACAGTAAGAACGTGATGATACAACCGAAGATGCCTGTCGATGAGGTTTTGCATGCGTGTCTCGTAAATCATAAACTAATACTGCATAATCACAGTAACTCATAGCTCTGTAGTTTCTCCTAAAGTCTCATTTGGTCCCAAAAGTGCAGTAGGGTCCCTTTCGTGATTAAATTAGATGGTTTGTTCATGTTGTAGCAGTGTTATGAAGCCGAGGCAGTGAGTTGGTAGGCACAGACCATTAAAGTCTGTTTACAAGACCTGGGGAACGCAGTAAATTAGTGTTTGAAAGGCAATAAAATTACGCTTTCAGAGGGGATCCCAATTCCTAAGCAGCTTTCACAACGGTGAAGAAATGACAAGAGAAACGCTGCAATAAATGCTTAATTTGAAGTTTTGAGAAGTAATTACGTTGTGGACTTTTAAAAGTGGACTACAACAGAGAAGAAATTGTGAACAAAAACTATAAAACCAAAAACACATTGCAATAAGATTGGCCCGAACGTTGGATGTAGTAGAAGAAATACTACAACTGGAATGTACTGTATAGAATACATGTGAACAGAATATATATGCAGTTTTTATGAGATATATCCACCTATAATGTTCTATATCACCATTTTACAGTCAACTAGGATTTATACTCCAACGGGATTAAAGTTAAATCACCATTCAGTGTCAGTATGTTCAAAAACGCATGTACCCCGAGGCAGCCCTGGACTTCCCAGGTAACAAGCTTCTGAAGTTCCATGTTCTGAGGTTTCAATTGACCAATATGTGCCACTTCCAGGCTAAACCATTTTCAGCTACACCAACTACTGTAGTGTCATAAAAATCATTTCCCAAAGAAAAAAACCTAGTAGAAAGCCTGCACTGCAAGCCAAGGTGAATCCCATCAGTCAAACAGCTGTTTAATTATAACAAAATAAGAAATAATGTGGAGGCCAAGAAAGCAAAAAGATAAGAGGGTGTAATTGAATAAATTAAAAAGAGAGATTCTCCTCAAAGATTCACATTTGTCTTCATTAATGTCAGTTTCTGCTTTCGCAAAGCATCTACTCTAAACTACGCTAATCCAGAGTTTTTGTATAAAACATAAATAACAGGTTTGGTGATTCATCGATACCCTTTTTATTATGCTTTTGTCTTGAGACCGTAAGACGCAACCAACATATATGCATCTTAGATCTGATGCAACACACGTGCAATGCTTGTGTTCTCACTCAATTCATAGCAACGTCGTAAAATATCGCTGCAACTGCATGGCAACTCATGTAATCCACACAGTAACACATCGGACACTACATACTACACCCTAGCATAGCTTACTCATTAACATATCTAATGCTAGCTCTAGAACCCACACAAAACACCCATGAAAATACTTTTCATATCAACTCACAAAATCCAATTAGAACGCTTTAGTAACCCCATCAAAGTGCTTTAGAAACTTCCTACAACATACAGACAGCTTACCCAAAAACATTTTAGCATGCTTTAGCAACCACAGAGAACACCAATTAACTGCACAGTAACATACTAATTGTACAGGAACTGCCCTCAAGACTACCCCAAAATACTCTAGAATTGTGTCTGGCTGCAGATAGCTACTGTAAGTGATTGACATGTCAATTTTAGCGTACCCTAGCAAGGACACAAAACATGCTTAAAACGGCATATAATTTCATTAATTGAACACTGTATGCTGTCACCGTTAGGATTGTGGCTAGCTACAAATGACCATGTTTAGTGTTTGCACCCTTGTACAGTGACTACACAAAACACCTTTAAACTGCATAGCATTCCACTAAATTCATTCAGAACACTCACAATTGCTAGAAATTACTAAAAACAAACAGCTTCCCGGCTGAAAAACATGCTGGTTAGGTATGTTTTGATGCTGGTTTAAGTTGGTTTATGCTGGCCTTCTTGCTGGTTTATGCTGGTTCTTTTGCTGGTTCATTTTCTGGTTTATTTTGGTCTTTTTGGTGGTTTATGCTGGGATGAGCTGCGTGTCATCTGAAAGTTTTATTAGAATAGTTTTCCACCAGAGCCGCTCTCGTCAGTTTTGTGTTCTGTGCATGATTCAAATGTTCCGCTTTCTGTCCTGTCCAAAGCTGCTGTCGGTTAATGAAGGTTTGATGAAAGAAATCACGCCTCGACTGGACTCATGTCATGTCAGAAAGTGGTAAGACTTAGTTTTGTGGACGTTGCCATGGTTGATATTAATTGGGTCATTTTTGCTAACTTTTTTCTTTCGTTTTCTTCGTCTTCTGTTGTTTGCTAGTTTTTGTGCATGTACAATGAATCCGCAGATAACAAATATTGCTATTTTTAACGGGTCACAGACGCTTATCCTTTCTAATTGAATTCAATTCTCATTTAAAATAATGTTGTTAGTTAACGGTTAATAATCGGTTAACGAGCGTCGGTTGTCGGTTGCGAGAATTAACCGAAATGAGCATCCCTAGTTTATGCTGGTTCTTTTGCTGGTCTTTTTGCTGGTTTATGCTGGTTCTTTTCTGGTTTATGCTGGTCTTTTTGCTGGTTTATGCTGGTTTATCCTGGTCCTTTGCTGGTTTATGCAGGTCTTTTTGCTGGTTTAATGCTGGTTCTTTTGCTGGTTTATGCTGGTCCTTTGCTGGTTTATGCTGGTCCTTTTCTGGTTTATGCTGCTCTTTTTGCTGGTTCTTTTGCTGGTTAATGCTGGTCCTTTGCTGGTTTATGCTGGTTCTTTTGCTGGTTTATTCTGGTCCTTTGCTGGTTTATGCTGGTTTTTTTGCTGGTTTATGCTGGTTCTTTTGCTGGTTTATGCTGGTCTTTTTGCTGGTTAATGCTGGTCACATGCTGGCAAAGGACCAGCATAAACCAGCATCAAAACATACCTAACCAGCAAATGCTGTTTTTTTTCAGCAGGGTTGGCCATGAACATGTACATATTAGCACAATCACACAAAACACCTTTAAATCTACATAACAATTTACTAAATCCACTCCGCATTTTCACTGCATTGCAAAACAATTTAGAACTACCCAGAACCTGTTAAAATTGTGGCTAACTACAGATAGCTTACAATTCACGTGTCATAACGGAAATTAACCATGGTTTTACCATAGTAAAAGTGTAGTAGCCATGTTTTTTTTTTTGACATACTGATTACGATGTGTAATTAAAATGACAGTTTCACTATCTATACCACAGTTAAACTATGGTTAGCACAGCATAACGTGGTTATTTTTGTAAGGGTTTAACTGCATAACAAATGCTTTCACAACAAAATAAAAATTGTTTCTAGCTACAAATAGCTTAATCAAAAACAAATGGCTAGATAACTTACCCATAAACATGTGTCATGTTAGCATGCTAACGTACTATGTATTTAAATAACGTTAAAGCTACGTAGGTTGACAAAACTGTGCCTGTGTGTTGCTGAAATATACTAAAATCATTGTCAAAATGTTTCTCCAAAGTTTGGGTGATGATTCTGAGGTTAATTGAATTTAACATAGTGTACCTGCTGTTCAATCAGTCGGGATGAAAGAAACATTGTGTTCTTATTCAACTCTTCCCTGTGGGGACGGTATAAAATAATCAAAATACCAACTGATATAAGATTTCATGTTTGGTTGTCATACCAAATATCTTGCGATGGCTGAACCAGGGTCGCATGCTAAGGCTAATCTGTTCCTTTCCTAGTGAATGACAGAATTATTCATGAAATGATAATATATTTCATTGTCATCATTCAGAGTTAATGATTTGTGTCAGGCTCAAGATCTGTCAGCAGCCCCTTGTGGAAATAAAACGATGTATGTATAGACTTGGCACGGTCAACGGTCCTCGACGTTGTCCGAAGAGGAGATATTTGGATGTCCCTTACAAAAAATAACCTTTTTTTATAGTAAAAGTGTAGTGATTACCATAATCACAGTTACCATGGGTAAATGTGGATTACTGTAGCAAAACCATAGTTAATTTGTGGTTACTATGGTTTAACTGTAGTAACCATGTTTTTTTTTTGTTGTTGTTTTTATTTTGTTGCAAAACCATGGTTAACTTTTGTTATCAGGTAGGTTTTCTGATGCTCCTTACTTCCAATTGGGAACCATAATTTTCACACCAAGATTGGACGTTAGCCAAAGTATATCAAAACAATTTGTATTGAAATACATTTCTCAATTCCGCACGCACCAGTGTGTCAACGCCAAATCACAAGCTACTTGACTACCACTTAAAATGTATGATAGGTATAAATATTTAGGATAAGCTTTGCAGAAAACATGCGCACAACACTCCTAATTTTAGTCTAAGAATAATTTATGAACCGTTTTATCAACTACATGTCTACTTACTCTCAGAGGTTTAGGATTAGTAGAATAAGTTGACATATTACATAATACAAACAATTGATTATGAAAATATTAAA
>JAUMHG010000070.1:4972369-5024803 GCA_032359395.1 Enteromius anoplus
AAAGCTCAAAGGCAAATCGGTCTCTCTGGCGAGTTCCCATATGTAACGTCGAAGTGATTCGACTGAAAGGGTAACTGAATTTACGAGAGGAGGATATGAAAACATATTTCAAGATAAAATGTCGCAATTGCAAGAAACAAATTACAACTGTAAGTTGGGATTGTGAGGAACAAGTCATGAATGTGATATAAAGTTGCAAATGTTATACAGTATATAGTGTCATATTGCAAGTTATGATAAACCTTCTTAATTATTAAAACTACAAATATATATATATATATATATATATTATATATATATTTATACTTATTTCTTAAAATATTTATTTCTTTATAGAAATGGAATTACACATTTCACCAAATTAAAACATCTCCTACCTCTACATACTAAAATATAATTTATATATTATAAATATATTTTATATGTAAAAGTGCAGCATGAACATTTACCAAAATCTCTCCTTTTGCATTCCACAGAAGACGTTCATACTCCATCTGAAAAACAAATCTGAACCTCCTTATTTCTCACTACACTACTCTTTCTCTCTTTCCCCCTTCTCAGAGGGTGACTGAATTGTTGAGTTTCCCCATAGCAGGTTCATTATTCATGAATAAGAGTCTGCCTCCATGAGAAAACCTCCCCACGCGCACCGACCTGATTTATTGGCACTCAGACGTCAGTAATCAATGCAATATTTTATCCGCATCTCAACAGCAGCAACTCAGCGGCTTCCTACAGACCCTTCCAATCCCCACAGAGAACCCCCACCGCCAGCCTCCCACCTACAGTACGTCAACACCTTCCTAGCTCGGAGACTCTAGCGGCTCCCTGTAGAGACCTCGGGCAACACAAGAAAAAAGAGAGAGAGAAAAGCATTAAAACTTACTAATGAGGTAAGTCCAGGCCTTGCATTCACAAAGAATCTCATTACTGAAGCACCACTCGCGGTCACATTGACAAATCCAAGAAGAATCAATCACAAAATCTAGTGAACCATTTTACTACATAGGCAGGTGTCTTATTAGGGGGTATCCATGAGGTATTAGGGAGTAGCCATGGTAGTACATTAAAAAAAAGGTTTTGAAACTCTCTATATGGGAGATATATATTCCAAAATCCATAAACCAGCACAAGCTGGTCTGATGGACTGAGAAGTGCCCAAACCCATTTAAGACCAGCCTGGTAAATCAACAAAGATCAGAAACCAGCTATGGCTGGTAGAGCAAACCTGAACTCTTTCCATTTGTAGTAGACAGACGGTTTTTTATATCATATTGGACAAGTATTGAATGGTTTAACCAACGTTTACCTCACTCTCTCCTGTTTTGATTACCAATTTTGTCACAAAGCATTCTGGGATTGCCTTTATCATGCAGCGCAGCAAGAATTGGGCCAAAACGCGAAAGGACACTACATAACTACTACTTATATGCCTTAAAAGCAAAGTTTTGCAACAAGCAGCTCTACTCGGATGAATATGCATGTGACAGCAGAGGTACATTTGAATATGCAAATCCAGAATGCAATTATCCTTACTGTGTGATGTCCCAGTAGCTAAATATTTCAGTATTTCAGCGTAGTAGATGGGAAAATCATTCTATGCTTGCTCGAAATCTGTAATTAAAGATAATGTATGGTTTGGAAACAGTCTTATCAAGAGCACTCATTTACATCACTTCACATGTTTATTATTTCAAGTATAAATGTACTTTTTCAAATAAGGTCATGTTTATTAATGGCATAACCTGACTATGCAGACAATAATTAATAAACAAAAATAAAAATAATATGTAATAAAATAAAAATATATATTAGATTTCAGACAAAATGTGTTACATGCCATAGTCACCCATACATGAATATCTTTCATATAGGGATTTGGAGAGGATTAATTGCTCTGACATCTTTATTTCGAGGATAGAAACACTGGAAGCTTCATTCACAGTGGTGAGTTAAAACCTCTGACATGCTGTGAGAATTTCTGAACAACTTTAATTTGTGGCTTATGGAGTTTGAGGATTATTCCCAAGAAAGCGTGAACCCATTATAGAGGGTCAAAAGGTGAAAGCCTGTAGCTCTCATTAAAAAAAAAGAAAAAGTGAGTCCTACTGTGAATAGGAAAAATAATATCCAAACTCACCTGCTGCAACAATTTTATTAATTCCACATTTTTTAACTGTTTCTTGAGGTTTCACGTATTTCAATATCCAATATAATGTTCAGCAATGAAGATGAACAATTATTCTATTAATCGAAACCATTCAATTGGGGTTACATTACAAATATTCCTAAAAGTTAATTAATGTTTTTCAGAGTACAGACCTTGGCAGTGGCAAGCTGAGCTTATTTTCTGTTAAATAAGATCCATTGAAAACATCCACTCACATTATGAATCCAAAGAGAGCCGGTTTCTTTTTATTAAGTTCAGATTTGGGAAGGAAAGAGGTTTGGTTTCTTTCGACTTGATTACTTTAAAGTGAACAAATGCGATAAGTGGAGAACAATTATCATTAAACCAAACCAGAAATGCTCTCAAGCACTCAAATAACAACAGTCTTGACCTTTGGGATCCATTTGGGATGCTCTCGACGTGTGACAAAAGTAGGAGATGCACTGAATCTGGTACACCCACAATTCCTTACGATTAAAATTCACACAATATTTAGTTTTGATGTCACATTTTGTAAGTTAAATGGCTTGCGAATGCTGTTTTGTGGGGATTTTAAGTGCTGCCAAATCATACAGTGCAATACCAGGCATAAAACGGACAGCCGTGCTTTCTTAAAAAGCTAATTTAGTTACACTTCAGATTTTATTTATATTTATACACGCCATCAATAATTAGATGGCTTGTCTTTGGAGTCCTTCGCTCCGTTTGAAACCTATAAAGACTAATTAAACAGTGTCGGAGGATAATGTGATGTACGGATCTCTCCTGCAGCACTCCCTGTTGTGTTTTTCCTCTCTTGTGTTTCTCATCCCTTTGGACTTAATTTGATTCTCTTCTGAAATGAAAATGACTGCCGGGTATTTTTGTGTTGTAATTAGTACTCCTGCTAACTGAGCCGGGACAGTTTTGGACTTAATTGTGCGTCACTGTAATTGATTTGATAAAGGTGCATATGCTTTGGGTCTTTTCTTCTCATTAGGAAACTCTGCTTGGGGTTGGTGAGAACTTTAAAACACACCTTTGGCAAAGCAGCTGTTGCTATATAGTATGCATTTTGACACTTTTAGAAATTTAACCCTTACAGAGTTAAGTTTAGACATTCTTTACTATTTTCACTTTAAAGGAATTGCACAACAACTTTAAAATATTGTGCATTATTTAATTGCTCTACACACATAATGCAATTTAAATCGATAGCTAAATCAAAGAGGAGCATTTGGTCAACATGACTTTTTCCACATTTTGAACCCAAAAGAAGACATTATGAAAAAAAATTGTTCCTTTTGACTTTCATCATTTGCATAGAGCGGCGACGGGAGAAGGAAGAAACTGTTTTAAAAGTCTACAGGGCCAAAAGTGCCTGTAGGTTGAAGAAACAACCACTTACTAAACCCAACAAACGCTCATACCCTGCATTCTAATTTAGCATCTTGTTTATTATTTGGCCCTGGAGTAAGATTAGATTTGTACTACTGGTAGACAGACATTGAAAAACATTGGTAGAAATGTAATCACGAGTTGGAAGGCAGGGGCTTACAAAACCCTTCAGGGTTTTTAGTCATCGAAGATGAACTACGAGGATGACAATGAACCACATTCATGATGCGGCTAATTCTCGAACACTCCAGGAGAAGATAAACAGAGCTAATGAAACATAAATGAATCATTGACTCGCTTGAAGATTTAGTTTTGTACTCCAATAAACAAATCAAGGCTAGTAGCTGTTTGACGGTTAAATCAACAAGGATGTGTCATAAATTGCATTTTTGTAAGGAACGGAACACCCATTATATGATCTGTGAAACGCCTCAGTTAATGGATTTAATGGCCACAGTGCTTTAAGTGCTGAAGCCGCCTATAGAGTTAGACATTATTAAAGGCTTTGATTTTTCTCTTATTTACTTGCTGTAGCACTGCTAATTTCATTTCACATGAGCCTCGGTTTGTTTGCATATGGAGAATTGCAGAAAAATTCACACAAAAAAAAATGCACGCTAGTGTTGCATCAAAGTGGATGTAATCGCATCCAACTCATGTGCATGATATTGTTGTTAAAATATGGAAAGGAAGAGAGTTTCCCACCTTCAGGGAGCTACAGCAGGGGATGATGGGTAAGTGTTTGTTTGTGTACGAGAAACAATATCGTCTCAATAGCAAGTTTTCAGCAATTTTCAGCTCTGTTAGACCATGTTTGCTGTGGTGTTCCCCTCTTGGCAATACAGTACCTAGGAAGGAAAACAGACTTTAAGATCAACATCGCTTTCAGGAAGTTGTCAGGACCACATTTGTAAAGTATTACAAAGCAAGGATGTGTACAAAGGAAGTAGAGAGCACCTCATGAGACTGAAGATCTCAGAACCTCAGTGGAAAATGACATGTGAAACAGGCAAGGAGACTAGAAGGAGAAAGATATCAGGCCCATGTGTCAATCCAGTCAACAAAATTACTGATGAAAACATTCCGTAACAAGTTTTTTTTTTTTTTTTTTCAACAAACAACATGTTTGTGCATAGAGTGTATACTACACTTGAGCACCTATCGTTGGTGTAAAAGGTTGTAGAGCGATGCGTTATAAGATGAGACTTGACCAAGTGATTGTGGGTTTGAACCCAGGGAATGCATGTGCTAGTCAAACCCAAAACATGCTTTTGCATTCTTCTTGTAATGGGTACGTTTAGGGGTGAGTCAGGTGTGGTCATTTCTACAAATTAAACTTTCAAAAAAAAAAAAAAATCCACACTGCATTTAAATAAAACATGCATTTTGATTGGTAATAAGTCAGACGCAATATGACATTATCATTATTTTTAGCTTTAAAGCATAAATATAGGTCGTAATACAGTACTTGGACCTATAAGGTCGTGTTTTTGTTGGAGGACAGTCTCCAGTTTAGATATCCCCAGAATGAATGTGGAATTCGTTAAATCCATTATGTGTGAATTAGAGCAGAGTAACTATAATGGTAACTGTAACGGTAAACACCACTAACGTGAATTTGGGTACCACTTGAGTTAATCTGTGTAAAAAAAAAAAAAAAAGTGGATGGTAACAGATTTTGGTAACATGTAACATGTTGCTGTTAGTACTGTTTATCTGAAGCTATTCACATTAGACCAAATGTTTTATAGAGGAAGAAACATAGGAGATTAGAAATCAATATAGCTAGTTTAAATCCAATTAAAGACATTCTATGTGAAATGGAGTGGGTAACCATTACACATTTCGGTAACCTGTAACACTGGGTGATCTGATTTGGTGACACTGTTGTACATTTGCAGCTGTTCACATCAAAGCAAAATGCTAGTTTTTTAATTAAACAGAGGAGATAAGAGATAATGAGAGAGCATTTTGGTAACAATAAAGCTTTTCTGTGTGAATTAGTGTAGGGTAACAGATTTCGGTAACCTGTCACACTGGGTTGCCAGATTTGTTCCCTCTGCTGTATATTTTTGTTTACTTTAGACCAAAATGCTGTCTAGATGATCAAACAGAGATAATACTTCACCGAACAAAATTAGGATAACATTAAAGCCATTCTGTGTGAAATAGAGGGCAGTTACAGATTTTTAGTTACCTGTAACATTGTTGTCGTCGAACTTGGTGATCCTGCTGTGCAAGCTTCAGACCATAAATAAAGAGAGATCAAAAAAAAAAAAAAAGAGAGAGATTAGACATCACTGGAGTGAATTTGTTAACATTACAGTCATTTGGTGTGAAACAGACTAGGGTAACCGGTTTTGGTAACATGTAACACTGGGTTATCAGATATTTGTAGCTGTTCACATCTAATCAAGCATAACAAAGTACTTTAGAAAATACAGAAGATAGAAATATGGACATCACCAGGATGCGTCTGAGATGCGTCATAGACAGTCTGTCCAAAATATCAAAATAAATTAATCTGCTGAACCGTTTATTTAATGTTTCTCCACAGGACTTCAACAGTCCTACAACAGCTGATTATAACAGAAAACATTTGCAACAAAAGACAACAACCTGCATGCTCGGAATTAAACAGCATCCAAAGTTTAGAATTCCTGCCATACTCCTGATTAAACTGGAGCAGTGTGTTTCATTGATTGGAGGGGCTCCATCAATGACCATTCAAATGAGTAATAGGAGAGGACCTCGGAATAGCCCATCAAGATCTTGACGGCAAGGGGGAGTTCAGTATTAACCTTCACTGAAGTTCCTTAAATCAGCGAGCGTTGTGCAGTATGAGAACCCCATCCCTCCCCGCCCCTCTATTGATCCAGCCCACTCATTACAGCCTCGACACACACCATAATGGCTCACACAGCTCCATACATCAGCAGCTGAAGCACAATATAATGCTCTCTGTATTCATTCTGGTAAAGATAAAAGATAAAAGCAAGAGCTAGGCCCAGACAAAAGGAAGCGAGTGTAAGGAACATCAGCATTTTCTAACTTTCTGACGCTCTCAACATTTCCGCCACCCCGCTTTCAGTCCCACTATGCCCTGCTTCTAAGCTCTCATAAAGAATTAATTAAAAATGCCCACTCATCTTCATCCCAGTGGACACGTGTGGTCAGGTTTGGGGTAGTTGCCGCACTCCAAATAAACACAGTGAGCGAATTAGACTCAACATTCTGGTTCATTTAATGTAAACTTACAAATAGGTTGGTACAAATAGGGGAAATTATAGAGTCGAATTAATTAATGGGCCAACATACCGTAACAAGATCAACATTGGTGCCGTCTTCTTGTTTGCTGTTGTCACTGGCTGTGCACAGCGGTAAACCGTGCATTTGTTTATTGGGTGCATTCTGGGTATGTGCATTTAGGACAGTTTGCTTCCTGCTCTCACTTATGTTTTCAGCGAGTGGGTGTCTCTGTGTAAAAGTGTAAGATGTTTTGCCATTACCTCATTTTAGTCATTGCAAACACTGACAACACATTAGCTGAGTCAGAGTCATCAACCAGCGTCGCGCTTTCATACTCGTGCTCTTCCTCTCAGGCCATTCACTCAGTCATGATGGGAGAAAATGGTGCTTTCTCATTAGATTCAGTGGTCGCAACCGAAGCTCAGTGTTCTGTGTCAAAAAGGTTGAAAAGGTGGCTTGAATTAATCACATTTAACTGCACATCAATATGTGCTAAGCCTGCAAATGGAAAATGGACATTAAAACCTTAAATCACTGTGGCAGAAACTCAATTAAATTAAGATATAAATTAAAATATTATTTAATTTTGATTAATCAGTTCCTTAAAGATGCAGGATTGCAATTTGAATGTAAAGAAAACTTTAAATTGAATGTATTTGATGACTTACAGAATAAATGTGATATACATAGAAACAATATAATAACTAATATGAATGACAGATAGAACGACTAATAGAATGATAGATTCAGGGGAACAGAACTCAATACAAACATGTTATTTTTGATACAAATTTATTGCAAATATAGAAATAGATCTTTTGTACAGAAATTGAGAGACAAAGAACGAGTTTTATCACCAATTAAAGAACAAACAGAGCAATGAATGTCACACTTAACAATGGACTGAGTCAACTGTATTTATGGGTCCATGCAGAGGGAAGAATATTTCATACATGGATCCAAAATCAATCTCCCTTTCATCATAATGAGGTGCGGAAGAGCTTGTAGCTCTGGTGTTCAAAGCGAATAACCTGTGACCTCTTGTCCAACATCTTGTCCTCTTGGAGACACGGGGTTAATTAGGTATTTTGATGTGAAACCCAGTTACTCAAACTAGCTTATTATTATTATTATTATAATTATTATTTATTTATTTTTTTGTTTAAACGCCAATCTCAAATTGAGGATATTGATGGGATAAAAAATAAAATAAAATTTCATTAGACACTCAAAGACTCCCAATGGTCAAATTGACTTTTGCAACCAGCAGATATTCTATTTCCGCCATCCCACATGGGTCGGAGCAAGAATGTGTTCAATCGATTGCAGCTGGTGGAGTTTATTCATCAGATGGATTGAATTTGGGCCATCATAGTCTCTGAGCAAGTGGTTTTCAGACTTCCGACTCCCAGATTATGCTGTCAATTATACATACTGTACGTATCTCACAATTAAGCCATCAAGGGACAAGGTTTTCCAGAGAAGTTCAACTGTCATAAGAGTTTGTCAATTTTCCTTGACGCTGAATCGAATGAGTTGACAAATTGTCCTTTCAGTACTTGTTTTGACAGTTCAAAGACGCTTTCATAATAAACCTCTCTTAGGAAAGCAGTTGAAGACAAGCCTTCTGGGATGTTTGAAGATCAATAACTAGGGGAGGTGATTAATTAATGCTGTTAAAACATGAAAGAACAACAAAGACTTCAGTACAAGAGGAACCTATAGAAACTAAATGTGCAAGGTAAACCACTACTGACTTCTCTACAATAACCTCTTTCTATGTTGAGTTAATAGACAAACCAGCACTGATATATATCGATAAATGGGGTTGGAAATGCCACAGGAGACAACGAACGATTAAGGTGACACTGAAACCAATTTGCCGTAGGACCCTTATCAAGTTCACCACCATATTTGGATTACATTAAATATGTAAAATAAACAATTAAGTAAAATGCTAAAGCAATTTTTACATTCCTGGGTCAAACACTGAGGGGGTGGGTTGGCATTAATTAGTAATGGGATTAATTCTCAAATGCTAATAGTTTGTTGTCAGCATTTTCAACGGCTGACCTCTCCAACCAATGAATGCGCATTTTCTGGATGCATGTCAATTAACCCCACTATTACTGAATGAAAGGGTTTGTTCGGTTCGAGTTCAGTTGTGTGATGAAGGCCAAAGTAAATTAAGGGTACACAGTAACATTTACAAAGTTTTGATGTAAATGATCTGACCTATCATTTCATCAGGTAATTGATTCATTTACTGCGGCAGTTGAATACATTATACATGTAAATGAGTTTAAATGCGATGGCAGTGGAAGCGATGTCTGGAAAAAGTAAGCCAGTAAATCCCCGGGGGAAAATAAAATGACTAAAACATCACAGAAAAAAACTCTGAATTTCAGTTTCATAGTGTTTTTGACATACATCCACTCAATATACACAACAATAAATTTTAGGCTCATTGAAAATACAGGAAATCATGCAAATATAACACTTTATTTCATTTTTTCAGTCTATAGTTTCAGTCATCTTAATTACAGATCATTGCACGACCGCGACCATAAAAAAAAATAACAAAACATAACTAAAACAAACCCCTTCCCAAATACACTCTGGTCCCACCCCAAATGATCATATACAGAACAAGCTTGGTAGAAAAACAGTCATGGACTCTTTACAAAATTCACAGATGTTTCGCATTTCCTTCATTTTAATAAGTGACTCTGTTCAAGTGACCTAAACATTGTAAACTCGATCGGTGCACAGAGTAAATAAATGAATAAAAAGACAATACATAAACACATAAATCAATCTTAATATGGTTCATAGCCTAGATGGTTATTTTAAAATGCCATATTCCCACAATGCGCTCCTGATCAGCTCCATGCAACCACTAAATACAGCCATTGGCCTTTAAGCAAGTTTGGAAATCCGTCACTGTCTTTTATTAACTTTCAGTGTCAAAAAAGAGAAGCAATTTGCATCATCACATAAATCAAATCAAAAAGGTGAAAATGGGAAAATGCATCACGGTATCCGTTAAGCTTGAATCAATACAGCACTTTCCAGGCTGTCGCCAACAGATTTCTATGCTGCGCTAACTCCAAGATGATTATCTGCAGCATATTATGCATGCAGAGAGCACAAGATCCCACATGCTGGCCGTAGACTCATTTAGAGACCGCTGGAATTAGACACGTTTTGAATATCACACCCCGGCAAGAGGCTGAAAACACGCTGCTATGTAAAATTACCCTCTCTCTGGATGACCGTCAAATATGAACCGAGGAAAATGAGTTGCCTGATTGCTAGTCACTCACTTAGCATATGTGAAACCATGCCACACACAAAATAAACAAACTACAAATGTTACAACAAGCTAGCATGCTAATCCTCACACTTTCAGGCAATCAGCATCTCAAGGAATCTTTAGTGTGATGCTAAGTACTTTGTTAGCATCTTTGCTTGTTGGCGTTTTCAAATGATATTTCTGGAAACTGATAGCACCACCTCAGCTAGGCTAGCTTATGTACCGCTAGCTTCCTCTGTGCCTGGTTGCCCTAAACATAAAACCTATTGAAATTAGGTCGGAACACTAAAACGGACACAATAAAAGCGCCAACTAGGCTCTTTTATTTTGGAGTTGGATTATCCTCATCATTTGGGAATGTTTTTCAACCAAACACTGAGAGAAAAAGAATGAGTTCAAACATAAGCTAGCAATGACTAGCCTATATGGCTAGTTTTATAAGTGGTTAATTTAACATGACAGGTTTTTTCTTTTAAAAGCTGAAAAGGCTCTCAAATGACAAAAATGGACAGGCCAGTTATTTCCGTTATTGGTAACATTGAGATTATTCTGGTAACTTGGCTATTTGACATAAGCAAGCTAATGTCTTTGATAGTGATCTTTAAAGAGGTTCATGGAGGTTCACCGAGGATTTGAGCATGGCCATTTAAAATTAAAATTTAAAAATAAAAAAAAAATAGTAAATAGGGTCCATTTTGAATTCATAATTACAATACGGAGTGAAACTAAACCATCAGCAGGGTTTTAGAAATAGCAGACATAAAAATCTTCATTTAGAGGTCTTATCTACTATGTACTGACAGTAGCAGAGCCGTCCTTGAGTCTGCATTAGCGCATACTCTTATAGCCCTGTCTGAATTCATCAACTCAACTCAAATCAAAATGAAAGAACTTAATAAACAGAACTAAACCTGACGGAGGTCGGAGCAAGGCAAACTAGCAGAAAGGGCAAAACAATTGAAACACAGCTGCATACACTTGGCTCATACATCCAACACATTTAGAATTACATTTCATCCATTTGCATAAAAGGTTATTAGCATACAGTTACACTACTGTTCAAAAGTTTGGGGTAACCAGGTTTCTTAAACTTACAAAGGCTGCATTTACTTACTCAAAAACACAGTTAAAACATTAATATAGTGATATATATATATATATTTTTTTATGTAATATATTTTAAATAGATTAATCATGATTTTGTTTAAATAATGTCAGTATGTGTACTGTATATATTTATTATGTGTATATAATACAGACACATGCATATATATATATATATATATATATATATTGAGGGAAAATATATTAAGTTTGTATATTAAATCTATTTAGATATAACAATGTATATGAATGTAAATATATACAGAAATACATGTAAATATTTTAAGATATATGCTTTATCAATTTAATGCATCCTCTCTGAACTACAGAATTGATTAATATTATTAATAATAATAGGTCTTACTGACCTCAAACCTTTGAATGGAGTGTATAAATTAAAATAATAAATAAATAATAGTTAGTTAGTTAGTTAGTTAAAAATTTAGCATGAACATGAGACATGATGTCAACTACCCAAAATTATATTACAAATATATATATTTTGTTTTACTCGTGCAGTTCAGCATAAATTCAAAATGCAGTTGTAACCATAATGTGCTTTTCATGTAATGAAAACCTTTGTCTTTATCTGCCCTCTCAGCCAAAATCTAAGGTGAACCTTTGTAAAGAAATGTAACATAAAATCCAAACCGCCCATTTACTAATCTTTCAGCACTATATTTCCTCTTCATCTAACATTTAAGGTCCTCTTATTTTCTAACCCCTCCTCGCTAACCACCTTTAATGCTATCCAAACAATTCTCAGTGAATAAAATCATATCCGACACTAAAGTGATTCTGATCTCATTGAATATCCAGTTCCACTTTAAAACCTGCACCGTAACACTAGTAACATGGTTTGCAAACCCCATTTCAAGCTGACTTTTAAAGTGAGAGGAAAATCAAAGAGCAAAACCATGTCCCTCATTTTAAGAGGATTTGTGTTTTCCTCCTCTTCCTTTTCAAGTGAATATCTCATTGTGCTTCCTCTTTTTTTTTTTTTTACCCCTCACTTACCCTAGTGTGGCACATCTACTTTGCATGTTTCTAAATGGAACATCACAACCTTAGGTCGAAACAAACCGCTTTTCAAATTTCTACCAAAACTCTTTTTTTCACATTTATCGCTTTTCCTCAAACTCATACGCTGCACATGTATAAAAGTCAATCTCATGCAATAACCGGAGGCCCTCAATTTAGTGATCGTGTAAAGCAGTATTGTGAACATACGGCGGGATATGAGTGAAAAATGAGTCTCTTTTCCTGTTGCATATACGCCACGTCTCTGGGGTTCCTCGCAACTATTGAAGCATTTCACTCAACTCAGAGTGAAATATCCAAACCATCTATTGCTCAGAAACCTCAAAAGGGTCGGAAAATGCTTTGAGGAGTTCATGAATTGTATGAATAAAAAATCAGATGGCCCTATGGTCATCACAAAAAGATTGATTGCCTGGTTAAACAAGAAATGGACACATCAAACACATGAGAGAGATCGTAAATGTGCCTTTGGCCAATATCGCTGCCTATGCGGAGTGATCAATGCAACCCGCGAAATAACCCATATTTATTATTACTCCAAGGGGCTGCAAATACGAAATTGAGCGGCATATTTTCTCAACAAAGCTGAGATGCTGTAAACTAATGTATCTGTCTAACAGTCTACCAGTCTTGACAGCTAATAACAAAACAGACAGAAATGAAAACCTATTGAGGGAGATTTTAATCTTTCCCCGGCGTTATAAAATGCTCGGCTTTGGCATATAGGGGTAATTAATCCCTGCTTAGGGTGAAAAGCATTACAAATGCCATTTCCAAAAGGCTCCCTTTTAGACGTTTTCCTCAAAACTGGCACACATGACTACTTACGCAGTACATATGCATTAAAAGTGTATACTGTATAACAGAACTTTTCGCAACCCGACAGAACTTACAAGACTCAAGAAAGTTTCATTTTCGAGGCGCATTAAAAATGAATCGGGCTGAGCCATGCCTTGAGCCACATCTTTGGCGTTTTAACTTTTTGTACGTTTTTCGCTCAAAAAATAACTGCGGACCTGTGTCTTTTCCCCTTTTTCTAAATGTAACCCTCAACCTTAGCTTGACCCTCACACATAAAGGCAGTTGCATTATCTTCTTGTCCTACTTCTGTGGAAGTGTGAAGATGTTTGGAGGACTTGACCTGCAGAATTTAAATAGATGGAGTAATGTTTGCAATCAAAACTTAAGTTAGACTAATGACTTTAGGCTATTGTAGACTGTGTTAAATCAATTTATTTTGGATGTGATTAATCGTGATGAATCACTTGACAGCACTACTTTAAATGTTAACCTAATAAATTACTGGAAAAGTAGGAATTAGCTAAAAGAAGATGGAATAATATACCCAGATAGCACATGTACATCTGCTAGATGTCTGTTAAAGATCTCTTGATCTAAAAAGTACCTGCTGCCTAGAAACGTCTGGCAGATGTCTTTCAGATTTCAAAGTTACATACATTCTAAATCATGAACATCTTAAAGACATCTAATAGACGTCTATTTGACATCTAAAAGGAGACGTCCGATAGCAAACAACCTAAATAATACGTCTTGCAGATGTAAACGCAGACGTCAAATAGACGTCGCCAAGATGTACGTGTGCTATCAGGATATAGATCATGCACCAAAAAAAAAAGCAGAGTGCATTTTTCATAACTTTAAATAGTTTACACATAAATCAAGGCAGTTTGCAAACCTGTACTAAACCAAAAACTAAATTATGCAAAGCTGCCATGAAAGCAACTGAATTAGTAATTTACATCAAACTTGATCTTATTACAGAAGCTACACTAATAATGTGTGCTGATCCATCGCTTGCTTAAATTTGTTCTCTTCCCCAGGCTCGGTTCACTTATTACTCAAAAATTGTTTGACTGAAAGGCATGCAAAACTCGAGCCTCAATCACAGCGGGTTCTTCTCTAAGGTCTTGGTTAACCTGCTGCGTTAATACCCATCTCAAGATAAGGGGGTTGGGAATGCTCTGCGATTCGAATCTTTTTGCATTAAACTCGGAGTGGTGCCATGGAGAGCGCGAATGACATTTAATTCCTTGTTCTGGTGTCTAATCAGGGGTCTTGCGGGGGCCTGGCCTGATTAAAGCAGTTGAAAATACGTACAGCTCATTAAAACAAGAAACTCTTTCTGTGTTTTTAACCGCACACCAAATTCATTTCATCAAGGCTTCAGGAGCGCGAGCACGGACACTCGGTTGGAGCATGAGGAATAGAGATATGAAAGAGAAATTGCTGGCACAATACATTAGCAGAAAAAAAAAAAAAAAGGATTCATCACACTCTCAACATGCAACTAAATTTGACAAGTGCATTAGAGGACAATGGTTGGTTTTGAAAGGCTTATTATCTTCATGGACAAGATGGTAGGAGGCCAGAGAATTGTAGGCCGTAAGTCTTTCGCTGCTTAAAACTTTATTAGTGGGAGGACGGAAACTGTTGAAACTGTGGTTCTTGGTGAAACCGTATAGAGAAGGGAACTTACTCACCCGGTGTTGTGGGAGTTTAAGTAGCATTTATGTGAGCAAAACTACTTTTTATTTTTTCCTGAGGTATTTCTAGTAAGTTCCAAATTCAAAATTCAAAATGCTTGGGCATAACACGCTGGATGTCTTTTTTTGTGCAAATAAATACAGCCCTGATGTAAATTATCCATTCATTTGGATAGATCAAGCTACATAATATACCTGGGAATCAATCAAAACACAATTCACATTAAAATTATACAAAATCATCTGGGTTTTGGCCTAGAGTACACCTGATCAGGAGGGCATTCTGGCAGACAAAAATGAACCCATTAAGTTAATATATAGCATCCTCTGAAATGTAAAATCACATTAAATAAAAGCCAACTACAATGACATTTCAATCATAAAACAATGCAGTTACTTTGACAAATAAATAACAGTAACAATTTTACAAATGTTTGGCACCCTCCTTTAAAATAGTTCGCTTTTTGTTTAAGTGCCAAGAGGGCACTTTTAAGACTATGTGTCTGTAAACTTATACATTATGTGTAGATTGTAGACTCTGCATATGCCTTTGTGTACATGTGTGAGTGTTGTGTGTACGTGTACACATACAGCGATTTTGTTTTCACTGGACATACCCATTGGAAATCTAATACTACTTGTACATATACTTTATGTAACCATTGTTAGTATAGATTGTTCTTTTGTTGGTTGTGTTTGTCACAGTTTTCAGTCATCCATCAGTTACATCTGATCAACATTGTATACCTTTAAGACCACACACACACATAAGTTACCAAAGAAACAACTTATCAGCAGGGAATCAAACCACAAATAACTGTCATTCCCATATGCCAACAATATACTTAAAACATTCCAAGAGCATAATAATTTATCTCCAATTGTCTTAGCTTGGTATCTCCCAACCACAGTGCAATAACGCAAGCCTTGAGGCTGTTTAGAAAACTCATCTCCTAACTGAATTTAAGAAAAATGTTGGGGGGAAGAAAAAAAACAAAAATTAAAAAAATAAAACTACTTTTGGAGTCTTAAATAGGAATAAATGAGATTTCAAGAAAGGTAATGATGGTGGAATATATGCATATGTGGGTTTGCCAATTGGTTGCAAGCTCTTGCAGTGATATTCATATCAATCTATGTTTATTTTGTTCATATACTGTTCTATTCTGTACAGATACACACAACAAAAACATTAGCTTAAGCATTAATGTAGCTTGTTTCTTAACAGGGTAGCCAATGTTCATCTCGCCTTATTAGACTTTGACTGCAATCTGGAATTCCCTGTGAGAGATTTTTCTAAAATGGCTCACAAGGCAAACCTTTGAATTTTGACTTGACAGTGTCAATTCTCAATTACAGAGCATTGATTTTGACACTTGAAGGATGATGTGACGTATTATTGATGCACGCTGAGAGTTTATAAGTTTCACCACTGGCCAACTGCAACTGTAAAATGAACATCAGTTTCACATGTACAGGCTGGATTCTAATGATGTTTGCACTCAACGCTGAGAAAACCCAGTGCATGTCAATCACAATTTGTTGAGATCTACATTGATTAGTTAACCATGACTGCTAGTGTTTGTTGTCAAAAATACCCTTGCCTGAATTTTCAAAGCCCAGAGGCCTATTTTGTAAAGCTTGAGGTGAATTTTTAAGCTAATATATTGCTCTTAAGAAGAAGAGCTTAAGCTTGCCTTTCATTGCCACCGGCGAATCATCAAAACTCCAGGGATGCATTCTGGGCGATGACCTGACCGGAAAGGGTGAGATTAATTTCAATCACTTCTCCAATCTGGCAGTGTTAATAATATCAGCACCTCTGTGACCTCTTGACTCCTCTGCTGCAAATGACTAATTAATTTTCGCTATAAAGTCATGCAAGGACAATAACAAGGTCTTAAAAAAAATGAGATGTGAGAAATAATTGAATTAGTTTCATACTATCCCTAGTTTGACCATAAACGACATTAGGTCAGGAGATGTGGGTTTTAACAGGAAACAGAGGGCCAGAACAATAGGGAGAAATTACAGCAGCGCTACTATAGTATTGAATGAGAGTAGACCTGACCAAGTAATCATTAAAATGCAAATATGGCATTGAATTCTGTGGAATCAATAGGGGAAAAAAATAAGTATTATACATTTGTGAAGCCTGTTCAAGGATTTCTATGCCTGTCATAATCTTAGCAGGTTATTGAAAAGTTTTACTCAAACACCAGCATGACTATTATTATGACATTCATGAAATTATCGATTGCAAATTAGGTTTGCCATTTTGTGAAATTTTGTCATTGAATTAAGCTTTGGCATTTTGCCTCCCAACAGGCTAATCAAAGTGTAAACTTTGTGTAACATGCCTCAATATTTAATACATAATGGTAACCGTGTGTATATTAGCCTATTACAACATTGGAGTCTATATCTAGCTGCCATTTTTCAAATCAAACATTCCTTTCTTAAACCCCATTTTCTCTTTCCCATCTTAGAATGAAATAAGAATGGTCTAAAGTATCCACAAAATAACAAAAAAAAAATGTCTTTGAGGCTGGCTGTGCCTCTGGTTTGATAACTGTGTCCTACACATTTTGTGTAAAATTTGAGTAGGTGTCTCAAATCAATGAATATGCTTTGCTTGAGAAACATGAGGGAATGGGTATGAAGCCAAGTGAAACTCACTTCATTTATTTTTTTTTCCCTCTTACTAATTAACAATTTAAAACAATCATCTTGACAAGCATTCGTTACCACCATCTCGAGACAATATTCAGGCTTTTGTAAAATAACACCACTAATTCCTCATTTAAGACTATTATCTTGTCAAACTACAGTGCAAGAGAGCATAGGTGGTACACAAGGTAAAATGGAGGGATTCTAAACTGAAACTGAATGCCTTTTTAAGTGCCACATTTCCTGTGCATTTCTGGTTGGTTGCTTATCTATGCCTTAATGAGCTTGGAACACCTGCTTAATTCTGTCTCTTTTAGAACACTTGTCTCTGTGGTGGCCTATTGGGACCAAAGCACCTGCTGATAGAGTTTGCCGAGCTGTCTCAAGAGTCATCGGTTCTGTTCTCCACATCCTCTCCTCCTTTTGTCATGTCTCTCGCAAGTATCACAGTTTCTGCTGTGCTGACACCCCCTTCCAGTAGTCCAGAATGTCATGGAGATCCTCATCCTTTGCAAACTGCACTTTCTTTCGAAGAGCATGGCCAGCGGCTATGTAGGCCTCCTCACGGGGGCTTTTCTTGTACGGTCGGAAGCGCTCCCAGATTTTAAGCGTGCTCTCAGAGGAGTACTCAGGGCTAGATGAATACCCTGAGTAATTGTGGTGGCGGGGAGAAAGCTGTGAATAGGCAGTGTCCTTCTTGGTGCGAGTAAGAGGCTTTAGAAAGGAGACTTTCTGGGCAGGGGAGTCAGTGGCACCCTCATAGTAGAGGGCGGGGAAGGAGTGTCGGTGCTCTGAGCAGTGGTAGTCAGGGTGCACCTCCAAGTGGTGCTGCTGAGCTGTGCTGCCCCCACCTCCAACCACAACCCCACACCCACCCGAACCACCACTGCCACCACCGGCTCCCCCTCCACCCCCGCTGCCACCATCTCCTCTGCCATTACTGACTCCCTGAACCCCTATTAAGGGCAACCTCTCCATGGGCTCCCCGCACCGAACAGGGCTGCCTTTCTCAGGGTACTTGCATGGCTCTGTGCCTCGAGGGTCGGGGACGTCCAGACTGAAGACCCGAGCACTTTTAACAGAGCCTCCGGAAGAAACGCTGCAGCGATTTTTAACAGAGTTGATAGGAACAACTGCAGCATCTGCACTGAGTTGCCTCTGCAATGGACGGGATGCTGTAGCTGGGGGTGGGTCCCTGTAGGGAGGGGAGAGAAACCCACCTCCGCTAATCCCGGGCCGCTCAGAAAGGGGCAAAACAAGAGGAACAGGGGGTGGAGGACGTATTTTAGGGGACGACATGATCTGGCATGTCTCTGTGATGGTAGGAGAAAGCGGAATTAGCCCCCTGGCTAATGAAGGGACACTAGGAGGTGGTGGAGAGGCAGTGTTATCTCCTGTAGTTGCAGTGGCCGCAGCTGCAGCCACAACAGCTACAGAGTCTAGTTTGAGTGCATCAATGCAGTTATTGATAATCTGATTTACCTTGTCCACCTCCTTGGCAATGGTGGAGATCTCAGATGTTGAATCTCGGCCATCATCATCAGAGTCATCTCCTCCATTAATCCCATTTTCATCCCTTGTGATTTCATCCCCTGACCCTGTTACAACTCCATCTCTTACTCGCTCCTCTCCTCCTGCTGACATTCTTACATCCATGTAGTTGCCCTTATTGGCGGCCATGGCTTCTGAGAAAGCTGTAGCCATCTTCTCCACTTGTGGAAGGGAAGAAAGCCGAGAAGAGGTGGTGTTGGCTGAACTATGAAGGACGCCCAAGCTGGAGGATGCTGACTGGGACAGCTTGCCGTGGTGGTGTTGATGATGAGACTGGTCATGGAGTTTCTGCAATGCTGAAGGATCCTTGGCTGCTGCAGCAGCTGCTTCTGGCCCATAGCGCATCTCTAAGATAGTTTTCTTAACACTAATAGACTTTTCCCTTTCCTCTTGCATTCGACGCCTACGTAAGCAGTAGTACACCAAGCCCAACACAATGACCATCCCAAACAGGCAGCCTAGAATGGTCATAATGTAATGGGTGGTGGTAGAAGGGGTTGCTTGCAAGTCTTCACGGCCTGCAGGCCGAGTTGCAAAATACAGACAAGTGTGATTGTATCGCTGGGAATTGCGAATGGAGGCAACACAAAAGGTGTAATTTGTATGGGGCATTAGTTTGTTTAGTTTGACAATCTCTTTCTTTTTATTTAAGTTCATGATGTCTGATACATAGGTGTGGTTATACTGTACTAGAATATACATTTTACTGTAGGGCTTGGGTATTTGAACCAAGAGGGATGCAGCAGAGAGGGAGACTGTTTGTAACTTAATGGTAGGGCTGTATGTTGGGTCTGTGGTTGATGAAGCTGTGGGCTGGGGATAAGGTCCCATCGGATCATAAATATCAATCCCCATCCCAGAAGAGTCCAAGTCAGGAGGCAGGGCCGTTATGCCACCAACAATCACTCCATCTTTACACATGGACGACAGGATAGAACGCGCATTTCTTCCATGATTACCTCTAGGACTCAGAAGAGGGTAGCCAAAAAGTTCTTTTGGGGTCTCACACAGGAGCCTGTCATATGTGTGAGTGACGTTGTCAAATGCCTCTAGCCAGATAAGGAAGCCATACAAATCACAGCCACAATGAAAAGGGTTTCCAGCCAGTTCACACACTATTAGCCGTCCACCCAAAACTGTGAAGGTGGATGAATCCAGCCTTGCTAATTTATTAGAGGAAAGATCAAGACTGCTAAGGCTTGGGCACTCCCAGAAGGCATTGGTTGCAATTACCTCAATAAGGTTATGCTGCAGATACAGGCACTGCATTCGACCCAACCCTCGCAGCATCCCCTCTGTGAGGTTGGTCAGCTTGTTATATCCCAATTGCAAGACCTGTAGATTGGCCTGTCCTGCGAAGGCACCATCCTCAATGTAGGAGATTTCATTCTTGGTAAGGTTGAGGTCAGTAAGGTTGGTGAATCGGCTGAGGGAGCTGAAGAAAATTGCTTTGAGCTTGTTCTCATTTAGCCGTAAGTCATGGACGGTGTTGTTAATATGCTGTGGGATTGTCTCATATGGAGGCTGGTTCTGACTGCAGATTGCCAGCCACACATAGCCTTTATCCCCTTCAATTAGCCAGCAGTCGCCCCTCACAAAAGAAGGTGCATGGAGGAGGAGAAATATAGGGAGAGAGAGGATGAGGATGCAGGGTGGAAATGCACAAGATACGCTGAACCTGCCAGCCATTTTTGAGCAAAAACTGGATTTGTTTTGATCAAGGTGGGAAATGAAAGAGGTTAGGGCTCAAAATAAGAGAAATGATCACAGGAGATAGACGGCCAATAGGATTACAAAGACTTGTCTTGAGGGCAGTCACAGCTGTTTAGGGACCATAATGCCAAACATAGTCCCCATTTTATGTGGTCCACGTTATAGGTTTATAGCGTCGCTTTCCACAGCTGTAACTCATGGTCTTTGACTTCTTGACTGCTCTCCTTTTGAATCGCTGAGCAATGCTTTCAATCTGTCAGTCCTTGGATCTGTACAAGAGACAAAAAGTGGGGAGAGAAAATTGAGAAATTAATAATTACGCTTTGATTATAAACAAAAACAGGTTAAGAAGACCATTTATGTATTCAAATTTCTAAAGCCGTGAAACTTTGTCTCTACTGTGCTAGTTTTAGAAGTCAACAATGTTGGATTATGTAAAACCAAGTTGGTACAACTAAACAAATAAAGGCTCAAAACTGTTCTAAAAGAAAGCATAAATGACAGAATAATTTGGGACCAGAATGTAAAACAGCCATTAGTCTTTGTAAGTCACTGAGTTTTTACAGTGCCTCTGAGGATTCATTTAGGATTACCATTATCCAAACAACACAATTCTACATGTCACTCTATTGGTGAAAAAAAGCTGGATTCATTGGTTATAAAAATGCATAAAACATCTTGGTAGCACAGCTAAAGTGGTTTAACAAAACAGCAGTGCGGTTGTGTGTGATTATGTGAGTATGTGAGTAACTTGGTATTTTATGCATTGGAAAGTTTAGTTGTCCAAGTAGTAATACCAATATTGTCCCAGCAACTATTTCTACAAATAGTAGCAATTAAATATAATACAAAACTTTACATTCAATGTGACATATTTTGGGTCTTTATAGCAGTTTGACACTATAGATATCAAGCCCCTTTTACTTCTTTTACTTCAAAGAAATCTGTCTAATAGATCACAGAACGATGCATTTCTTCAGACTGCCTGCGCACTGAGACACCACTCACGAAATGTTTAATTCATGCTTCCAATTAAATCACACAGAATTAAATTTTAATAGTCCTTTACATTAGACTACAAATATTGTCATGAAATCATGCATAATGAAACCCAAGCCACACGGCACAGCCATTTAGTCTAGAATTCAAGCATCCAATTTTACAATAGTCACTTCTCATTCCTAAAGCCCTCACAGAAACAGAGAACCCATTTCCCCTGGTGCCCAAGCTCAAGATTGAAACTGACAATTAAATTCCTCGTCTGACGTCAGCTGATTTACCACTGACCCTCAGAGTGTGTCATAACCATGGGATACTCTTGTAACTGTCAATCTTTCGGTCCCTCAATACTAAAATGCACGTGTTGGTCTTTTCATCAAGCTAAGGAGTTTCAAAATACATCAGCCTCATTAAATACCCACACATATACATTACACCCAAGAAAATACAATAGGAATTTTTGTATGCAACTGGTTTGTATGGCTATGAATGTATGCGTGTAAACATGTTGGTTATGTCAAGGGAAACGTGCAGTGCATGCAAATAACGCGATAGACTTTTATGCAAATCGAAAGTGAAGAGATGTAATTCTAAAGGGAGTATTAATTACCCCGTTGACGAGGAAAAAGCTTTACATAGCACTACTTGAACAGCTGTAATTGTGAAAGTTATCCTACAATGGCTGCATAATGTAACTTCAGTATGCCAGATGATTGTTGCACATTAAACCGACAAAATATATTATACCCAGAGGAATATCTCAAACACTTTCAAACTAATATCCCACAATGCACTGGGATAAACACAGGATGATGAATTCATGGTGCTTGCTCAGGGTTTTCAAATTTCCAGCCGTATCAAATGCTGACATGCAATCAAAGATATTGAATATTTCCATTGCTGTTGACCAGAATTTTAAAGATATCACACAAAAGACCCACTAAAAAAGCTTTTAGCTAAATGGTAAACCTTATAATTATAGTTCTCCTTGTGACAACTATCCCCAGATCAACCATATACATTTTGGTTCCTCTCTTTACAGCTTTCAGTGCCAGCAGTTTAACCTCCTTCTCATTCACAGTCACACTGGTTCATTTTCATCCTTCTGTTCACTGAGCCCTGACCCCGTCAGATAAAGATCTAATTAGTTAGTCTACTCACTAATGCCTAGAGAAAACACACCAGTTATTCTCCTCACTGTCCCAATACAAGGTCACCTCAATATTACAGCAGGGGCCCCAAAGCAGCATTTTAACACATGCAGTAAGAAAACTATCATTCCCTGTTGATTTCATTAAAACACAACACTGACTGAAGGGCCATTTGGCATCCAGTGATTTAAATAAAGTAACGATACAAGTTAAAAATAGTTAAAAGATCTCCCAAATGTACTATCACAGCAGGTTCGAAAAAGCAACAAATTACAATAAACACCATTCTGAGCATTTCCTGAGTGAGTGGGCATTACAGCGCTATTGGCTTACTTTGTGCACTAGACGAGATAAGATGTGACCAAAAGAGGGGGGAAAAAAACCCAAAACTTTAACAATTTTCCAAGCAAATGACGGTTTAGTGCCACAGAATTAAGATATTTAAAAAAATAACACACATGACTAACTAAGTGGTCTTTGTTGGTAGGCTATATGAGATTTTTTTAACAGCTTTAAATTAATCAAAGATGCAAATACATTTTGCATTCAAAATCCACTTAGCTCAAAACCACACCTCTGTTCAAATGGAAATCACGCATCATGTGCTTATGCAAAGTTGTATTCGCTACACGCCTACATTTCTACCCTGCCTTGTCTTTTAGTGACGGCATTGTACGCTAGGAGCTTATCACTATTGTCCTTTCAAAAGACAAAAATAGCATGCGCTAGCAACAGCAAGGAAACAATTAAGGCCTTCTCTTTCTTCCTTTATTCTGCCAAGCTTCAGGCTTTTGTGGAAACCTGAAACCCTTTCCGTTTTCTCACGTCGAGTTATCACACAGCGTATCTGCGATTTAATTAGGACCAGAGGCTAATGCTAATTACAGCTTGTGAAAGCAGGTGGACCAGACTAGGAGTTACTTTAGAGAGACTTCATTGTCTAAAGTTGAACCTCTTGGGTGAGGAGAGAAAGTGAATGAGATCAGATTTACTCAGACCCAAAAAACAAAACAAAAAAACATTCCAACCAAATGCTATGCTACCCAAAGGTCAAACAAGAGGTGCTACGCATGTTGAGTGATGGGGAACTTTCTTCAAAATGGCACTTTTCTTGACAAGAGGGCAGATGAAGCTAAAAATGTTCACCTTACCTGGCGCTTCTAAAAAGTAAAGGGTAAAGAGACCCAACGCATGTGGTCGTCACATCGTGCATATATGATGACCTTTAACGCTGAAGTGGCCTAGAGGAGTTATTGCTAACTCACCTAACAAAAAGCTATGACCTGTGCAGGTTGAGTAATTGCCTTATTTTTTATTAAAATACTTATTTCTCAGCTTCAGCTTAATCCCCAGAGACAACTATAAAGTAACCCATCCAGTACCCCCAAAAAAGTGTAAACACTGGAGTTTTCACAATATTGTTTGTTTGAGCAGACTAGCTCAGCATAGCAACAGCGAATCAACCAATGGTGTGATTTTGGGGTGGGGCTGACCAATGGCAGATGTGTTCGGAAAAACATGTTTGAAAACAATCTTTACGCGTCTCATTTTATTTAGGAGAACAGCAATTACACTTTCACCAGGAAAGTCAAACTTTTTTTGCCTCGCATGGCCAATTCTAATTGAAAATGACTTTGGCTTGTCACTGCGAATTGGTAACAGAGCGAACCCCTCAAGTAAATCAGATATGTTATCAGTATCTAGCAGTATTTATTGCTCATTATTAGTATAATGTATACAACTGTCTGCAATAATGATGTATTGCTTTGTTTGCTTGAGCAGACTATAGACTAACATGGCAACAGTGACTCAGCCAGTGGTGTGAGTTTGGGGCGGAGCTATGTCTTTGTTTAGACCAATAGCAGATGTTTTTAGAAAAATAGTTTGAAGAACTTGCATTTTGTCCACGGGGACACATTTGACTTTTTATCAAAGTCGAACTGTTCTCAACTTGTCGCCATTTGAAATGATTTTGTCTTGTCACTGCAAATTGCTCCCAGTGTGAAATTCTCAAATCAAAGGGCTATGATATTAATATCTATCAGTGATAGAAATGTGTAAAATTCACAGCGAGCACTGGTTTTGGTCGGTTGACCTCCAGCTGTGGTATTATTCTGAAAATCACCACTATTTGCCATTTCAAGCTCTTTTAAGTGCTTGATTTCTCCCCCCATCAGCCACTGCAGCGAGCACTTGTTAGAATACCAATTGTATCTCCAAACAGCAGCGACATAGACAGCCTGGAGTGAAAAAAAAAACTTTACAGAGGAAGGGGAAGAACATGAAACAATCTTAGAGAGTGTGTTGATTTCCCTTTCACGTACCGACAAAGAAAACCCCACCGTTTTCCTGGCGACAGGCTACATACGCAGTACACATTCAGAGAAAGTAAATTCAGTTGTTTTGTCTGAGGCAGTCGTCTGAGACATCAAACATCCCTCAGGGTTGTGGGATCACGGAATTGCCAGAGCTACGTTCACCCCGAGAGCAAAACTGACACGGGCAGCCACAGGGGCATTCAAACAGCTAAGAAACAAATTTGTCTGTGTCACAATGCCCAGACGCTGCCCTGTCGCTCTGACATCCAATGACCTACATGGGACCAAGGCCCCGGAGGGGGCAGCAACTTTAACTTCCTGAGTTATAATTAGTGGCTTCTCAACCTCCGGGTCTTGACTGAGAAGATTGGGTTTTCAAAGTGCCCTTAAATTCTGCCTCGTATTATAACTTAATACGTCTCGCCCTCTTCTTCTATATCTTATACAGTATGTCAGCAACATTTATGCCAGTTTGCTTGCCAGAATTTGAGTGCAGGGAAAGGATTTGAAATAATTGCTAAAATTCACTATGGGGTTAGGAAGCATTTTGTGCAGAGAGGTTGCCCTTTCAGCACTGCTTCTTTTATCACCTGGCAATTTCCACAAACTGGGTACAAAAGGAAGTGTCTGAAAATCTCAAAGTAGTTTTTTTAGAAAAATGGTCAGTGAAGTGAGGTTCTTAGCCCCTTGGTAAATGATTTGTAGTTTAAGCAAAATCCACAACTGCCTAAATGCCCTGCCTAAACCTTTATGGTACAGTTTATCCCCCTACCAAGTTTTTTTTTTTTTTTTTTTGATTTATACCTCAGGAGGGACATTGGAATGCTAAGTGGGTAAACAACAATCTGTAGCATTTAGTAAAAATATTTTGAAACATTAGAAAATTTGGTAACACTTCATAATAGGGGGTCAGAATAATGCATTAGTTAAGCATTATTAACTATTAATTAATGCATAATTAATTAATGCTTAATTAATGCATTATTCTGAGCCCCTATTTTGAAGTGTTACCGAAAATTTATATGTATATACATAAAGTGCTGTCAATCGATAACTAACCAACAGTAATGTTTTAAATATATTTTTATATTGCAATAATTTCACATTCAAACATTAAATTATTTTGTAAAAACAACATAAAGACAGTACATCTTTTAAATATTTGTATAATAGTAGCTTTTTTTGTGACTGAAGGCCAGCATTACTCGCTATTTACTCATTGAATAGCCATTCAACATTACAAAGCTATCTCATAAAACCATTAAACCAAACAATCTTCACATAAAACCATTATAATACCAATACTGATTTCTTTATAAAATTGTCCCCCCTCCCAAAATGTTTTTTTTTTAACCATTGACTACAGTCTTCAACATTACAGTATACTGTAATCGAGAGCTGTCCATTTTAACATTTAGACTTCTAATTTAAGTGAACTTAAAACAATCTTCACATAACCCATTATAATAAATATTTACTTGTGCACTTCAGCAGAAATATACAGAAATTGAAGTTATCAGACACATTCTAAATTAAATATAGATGAATCCATAAAGCTATCCCCTTTTTTCTTTGTCCTTTAATTAATATACCTCACAGCAGCTGGTTATTATAGGTTATTTTGCCTGTTATGTCTTTAAGAGCTGCCGCTGCTGAATATGACGCAGTTCTGACACAAATCTTATTTCCTCTCAACTCTTTTTACCTTTTCTGGCCCAGTTCAGGCGTGTAAGATGAGTTTGACAGCGCTGGGCTGCTCCAGAACATTTCAAAGACACGTTCTTAAATATGGCTCATATAAAATATATTACATGCTTGCACAGTTTTAAAGCAGCTTTAATAGTCTTTTTGGAAGCTTCATGACTTAACTGACCACGACGTTGTATGCACTTAGCTTATCTCGCATTTTGAAATGAAAGGATACAGCCGACAGCGTGCTCTGGTGTCTTTGTGCATGTATTTGAAGAAAGGGGAAGTGAAATGCGCATCTGAAATGTCTCCCAATTGATATAGTGAAGAATTCTGGGACTAAATAAATGCACTTCCTGTCAAGAGAAAAAGAAGTGACAGAAGCAGCAGTTGTGAGTGGGGTGACCAATCCTAGCCACGGCCCTGCATTAATTGCGTTAAATGTTTTGACACCACTAATATGAATATGAATAAAATGTCATAATGTGCATCAAGGGACTGTTGCAATTTAGCCTAAATGTGCCATTTTTACAGCTTTGTTATCAAAATTCACAAAACCAAATAAAAAAGGTCACTCAACCTCATTTTAAGCCCATAAGACCTTTATAAATTATGGTGTTCCATAGACAGGAACACCCCTACTACATTCAAGGCCCAGAAATATAGTAAGTATATTGTTAAAATAGTCCACAGAAAGGATATTGTTACAATATGTTACATCAATAGTTGTCATTTTATGAATCCATGAGAAATACCACAATGCATGTGTGCGGTGCTGTCTTTGGTACAACATGAGGGTGAGTAATTCATGACAATTTTCGTTTCTGGGTAAACCATTCTTTTAAATGGGCATGGTTTGGTTTGTTACTTTTTAAGTAAATGCAATAATTGCTTTAGAATATTATTTAAAATATAAAATGAAACATCTTTAATATTTATAAAGATTAAAGAGGATCACAATAGTTAAAATGACTGAAAATGTAGCCTAAAAGAAGTAATTTTGAACCAAATCCTGATCAAACACCTCTTTTTTCTCTAGTATTTCTTCAGAAACCGTAAAAATAACAATATAATATATAATGTGATTTCTCATTCTATACTATCTACTACATCTAACCATGTGTAACCATATGTAGGAACTTTCTTTTTCTTGGTTGACCACCCTCTCAGGTACCCTGAGGCAGACATTTTAAAGTAACAGAGGTGATAATACAGCATCTCTGCTCTCTTTCTCTCTCTTCCCTTTCTGCCCTGAGGATAAAGTCTGGTAATAAAAGCCATTGATGCTGCATACATCAGAAATGGAGAAGGAAACATGCCTGTTCATATGCTGGGGTGATATTTTAACGTATGCAGCACACTATAGTGCAAAATTATGCTTCACAGTATCACCAGATTATTCTGTCCAAGAGCTAGCTATTTAGATAGCAACAAGCCATTTGGCGGATATGGAAAATGACTCAGTTCGCATACATTTAGGGGTGGGTAAAACTGTGCATTATAAAAAGAAACATTCCAGTCCTGAATGCTGACTGGTCAGGATTTGAACACAAAACACGTTGCTTATATAAAGTCCGTACACATTTAATCACTTTTTATCCGTGTATATGGGTAACAGGCCAAAATGCATCCTTGACATCTTTGAAAACCGATGCACTGCATATAGCTACTCTGAACTTCATGCTCTACAGGAAGGAATCTGACGTAATTAAGCGACAGGTAAAACGGTGAGGTCTCATAAATAGTCATAAGTGCGTACTTCTGCCCTGGCCTGTGGAAACCTCTTCAACCTCTTCTCTTTTCCCCGGAAAGAGCGATACTGCACAAGCACCTGCTGGTGATGATAAAACAGCTCATCACCGGCCTCTTGTCTGGCTTGAGTGAGTGTGAGTCACCATTTTACGACAAAGTACGATGAAAAAGAAGCATCATCCGTGCGGCCCTTGGTGAAGCGTTCAATCGCACCTAATTTAACAAAAGCGGTAATATCACAAGCACTCTAAGCGCTAATTGACCGTTTTATCGTACATAATTTGAGACATTGGGAGATGCCAAGAGCATCTGTGCGTGTGTTTGGGGTATTCTACGTAACTTTTTAAAGTAAGCTTGAGTAGAGTAGTGCCAGCACTTTAACTTAAATACTTTTGCTACTGTAGCTACACTCAAATGATATACAATATATGGAAATGTGTTTATGCATGCGAAGGTTAATCTTGTCAAACTAATTACTGACAAAAAATGCTTGTCACTAGTTATTATTATCATTCTTTCATCAAGGACAAAGATGATAAAACAAAAACATGCATAATAGGGCTGGGCGATAAATGTCGATCTGAGCCACAGATCGCTGACAAAATAACCCAATGAATCACCCGTGAAACTGAAAACGATATTGCATAGCTTGTCAGAGATCTACAGCTCTGTGTATTAACTGGCGCTCAATTTGAAAACAGGTGGTGGAGATTCACCATTAATCATAAGAACCGGCTTCACTGATGAGATGTGCATAAATAAATCAAATGATGTACTGTATATCGCTAGTCAGAAACACTTTTTAATGAGATAAATAAGTCATCCAAACATATCATATTCAAATAGGATTAATCAAAAATATAAACCAATTTAAGTAAATCTGTTACATAAAATGCGCAAGATTCTTTAGAACGCCTTTGTTTTTATCGCTCACCAGCTGAGAATAAAAAGTAGGCCTAATAAATATTATGTTTAATGATATTGCTTCACACAGAAATAATTAATCGCATTTATCTCATCGGTAAATACTTTGAGATTTTGTGATTAGTAGCTAATCTGCATCAATAGATAATCTCTGGCACAACATTCAATACAGAGTGTAGTTCACTGACACGCTACGGAGTATCCAACACAGTCTCCCGACCAATTTGTACGTATTCATATGAGATGGCAAATTTGTGCTAATTCGTACGACCTCACTTGAACGATTTTGTACGATTGTCCAAACCCCAGTGATGAGTAGGTTTAGGGGAAGGGTTAGGTGTTGGTCATTCGTCCAAATTCATACGAATTGGCAACTCGTAAAATACGTACGATTTTACCAAAACCGAGGTCGTATGAATTTGTACGAATTTGCCACCTCGTAAAATATGTACGAATTGCTGTGAGACTCGGTTGCAATATCACGTTCATAATCGCAGACGAATCACATGCTATTATGAATATGGTTTTGCGTTGCTTGTCAGTTATCTATTGCTTGGTGTATTAAAAGCTATTAAACCAGTCACAAGTAGCTTGGGTATATTTGTAGCAATAGCCAAAAATACACTGCATGGGTCAAAATTATAATTTTTTTCTTTTATGTCAAAAATCACAAGGAAATGAAATAACGATCATGTTCCATGAAGATGTTTGGTAAATTTCCTACTGTATATATATTAAAACTTAATTTGGGACTATTAATATGCATTACTAAGGACTTTATTTGTATAACTTCAAATGCAATTTTTTTATTTTTATTTTTGCATGTTAAAATAGTTGTAACTTGGCAAAATATTGTGCTATCTTAAACCATACATCAATAAAAAAAACTATTTATTTATAACTAAAATTTCCAATCTAACTGAAAAAAATGATGACAAAACTTTGACATAATAATAACAATAGGATATTTTCATCACAAGCCCAAAACAAACCAAAAAATGTTATAACTGCTGCCCATACACTTTCAGCCTTGAAGTTTGATAATTCTGCATTTTAATCCACAAATCGAAGTGAGCTGACATCCAGTAGATCTCAACAAAACCACAAAGGTGTTCACAGCTGAAAAAGTGAGAAGAACACTAGCTATACACATGCATAAACACACAGTTTCTGCACACAGCAGACAGGATGTAGGTCATGTTTGGCCAAAGGCTGCGTTGGAAGGGTTGATGCACCCATTTGTGCTGGGCGCAGATAGTCTTGTCATGTTTCATCCACCCTTCCCATGAGACAGGCTAACAAAACATTGGGACTCGGAGAGGCAGGACCGGCAAAGAGGAAGCCTTCCGTGAAGGTTATCTGCTGCCCGCAAGATTCCTGATCCACTTTGAGCTCTATATCCTTGCCGGGCTTGCATTTCTGTCCATACTAGTTGAGCCACTATAAATTTGGCTGAAGCTGCTTGGCAGCGGCTGTAGACTATGTTGAAACAGCCAATACACCTGACGACTGCAAATTGTGGTTGTTCGATACTAATTTGTGTGGTGGCGTGGCTTATTTTTACCGATTTTTTGCAGACTCAAGGAGTTTCATGTGAGGGTGAAAAAAAAAATCCCCATGCTCATTTGCTGGTCACTTGAAATGACCAAAAAAATTATGTTTTGTGGCGTACCAAACAGAGAGATTTAGTCAACTACTAACTAAATAGACAAAAAAAAAAAAAAACGCAACATGCTCTTACAAGCATATGCTAGCCTGAGGATGGGAGGCAATCGTCTGGAGTTGCTGTGAATCTACAACGAAGCGCTGACTCTTGGTGACAGTCAACATGTGTTCTCCAGCAAGTCGCATTGGTTTGAAGCTAACATGTTGATGCAACCAGATTTTAGAGCTGCAGAGCTGTTGCTTTTTCGCTCTATGAGCTTATTAAAATTTTAATTTTTAACTTTATATTTTTATTTGTTACCATACATATTAAATATTATTATTTTTTTAAAGGTATTCTTTCATGGAGCACAAACACAAACATTTAGGTAATAACATTTATGTTATTTTTATAAAATATAATAGAATAGTCTTTGGGCTCTCATTCTGACGTCACCCATTCACTGCAGAGGATAAGTGAGTAGGTAATGTAATACTAAATTTCTCCAAACCTGTTCCAATGAAGAAGCAAACTACTCTACATCTTGCATAGCCCGAGGATAAGTAAATTCTATGCAATTTTCTACTGTATTTCTTTTTTGTGTTTGTGAACTGTTCCTTTAAATTACTTTTGTCGAGATGTCTAAAAAACTAAAATATTCATTGAGTAGGAAAAGCTAGCAAAACACTTTAAAACTACTATTTTTCAGCAACCGCAGAGGGTTCCCCTTAACGGTAGCTCATGATGAATATCTCCGCACATCCCATGATCTTTTGTGACACATCACCTTGTCAGCGGATAAAAGAATCAACTGTTTATAAAATTACCCCCCTCCGAAAATCCATCACTGATCATTTTCCGCCTTCAGTCACGAAGATAAAATCATCTCGTGACAGATGTTCACTTTAGATCGCAGATCTACTGAAACTCAAACAAAGCAATGAAGTCTCATGAATAAAAATCAGCAAAAATACTGAACAGGTAAAGAATAGGTGAGTGAATGATCACAGAATGTCGAAATAGAGGCCATCAGTCACAGCAATTCTTATTATTTACATGGCTGTCTTCATATCCTCTGCGTGACTTACGATGCCAGTGACTTACACCTATGCATTCATCTATAGAAGAAGCCACTTTTGACTATATGCTGTGTCAAGTCGCATTTGTTCTCGGCATTCATCGACTTCTAAAACTAAATGAAGATTATTGCTTCTTTCTGAAGCTCCATGCTCTAGTTTTAGTGCTTTGCATATGCATGGAAAAAAAGAAATGGCACTTTTATTTTAATATCTTCTTTTGTGTTTCTCAGATACAAGTCAGTCAGATGAATTTAAAATGGCAATAAATTATGCCTATTCCTTAGGTTTAATAATGGAGGATTTTACCTTTTTTCTGTTCTTTATTTTCTACCCTACCTACCAGCGTTTTTTGGGCGGCTTATGCATTGACAAATTCAGTGGCTTAATACTGTCGGACCACTACTGCCACCGGTGGTTTGCCGTGCCTGGACCTCAATAGTTCCAACAGGGGCCAGCAAACAATGAATTGGCGGTCCACCAGCGGTTTTTGGGCGGCACAAATTCACCGCCTTTACACTGTCGGACCACCATTGGCAAGCCGACTAAACTATAAATGTTGTCGTAGTACTGGCACTTTTTGGGCAAGCCGCCAGCAGTTTGCCGCGGCAGCAGCGTCAAGCGAAAGTCTGTCCGTGTTTCTGCTGAAATGTCTGCTTAAACAACATATTGTTTTATAAACACAAACACATATAAGTGTATGTTTTACATACCATTTAAAATGAATCTAAAGCACTGAATAAAAATGGGAAAAAAGTTTAGTAGCCTATACAAATACTGTAAGCTCGTTTTTAAATTTTAATATACAATTTGAACGATAAAAAAAACAACAGTACAAAATAAAAAAAAACCAATCAAATAAAAAAAAAGTTTGCACGTATGAATGCAGTTTACACCTATATGAATAAAGCTACAAAGCGATTCATATATGTTTTAATTTGTATAATTATTTATTTATTTTATTATTATTTGTGTTGTTTTTGATGTTATCATTTGTTATTTATGTTTATTTAAATGCTGCGTGACTGACGTGTTTCGGTGGACATGCGCGTGTTCTATTCAAACGCTGCAACGGAGGGAGTTACCATGGAAACGGAGCACAACACTACTACTGTATAAAAGTCTTGTTAGCATCTCAACAAGGTTATGCTAACTCTGTATAGTAACTTATATTGAGCTCTGACTTATAATCACTTTTTAACGCGTAGATGGGAGGTTTTTTGATAGCTTTGTAAAGGTTTTGTTATTGGGTTATTGGAATTAGACTCATTTATTTAGCCTAAAATTTGCTGTAACTTGACATCTATTGAAGGAGCGTGAATTAACTGAATCGAGTTAAACCGTTATTTGAAACTTAATGGCAAACAATTATTGATGAAAAATGTTCTGTGGTTTCAGGAGTAACACAGATTAGAAGCTCCAAGATGTGTAATTTTCTGAAGGAAGGGAAACATTGGTAAGCTGAGAAAGCTCATTAAATCCCTTCAGTGTCTTTTCCCTGAATATTGAGAACAAAGAATATACTGACACAATTCTTGTGTTTTTGTTTTTATGGATTGACGACTTGTTCACAGCATCGCACTTCATGCAGCATCAGCTTCATGATCAGCATCAAAACCGAATTGTTTCAGCACATATCAAGCAAAACGTTTAGTTAAATTAAGCTGATTACCCTGGCAGAATGTTGGGTAACAAAACAAATAAGCTGTTTTAGACATTTCAGTAATGCCATGAAATTATTCACACAGAAATCTGAACTCGGCTAAACTGATAATAAAATGTAATGTTAATAAAATGTGTTAAATTTAAAGTCATTTACTGTATCAGGTTAAAAATGAAAATTGGAGAACGGTGTCGATACACTGATATAATCTTTCATTTACAGCAATAAACACAAATGTCCTATTTTCATCATTTTTGTGGCTAATCACATTTTCTTTATCTGAGAATTAGATTATGTGAATTTAGCCGGGGTTTCACAGGCAGGGTCACATATCTCTGGCCACTGAATGATTGGCCATTTCGTTTCATCGTTTACCCATTGACAAGGTGGTATGGCAAACAAATCTGTAAGACGTATCCCACTCAAGAACGATACATTTAACGAAAATAATACCTAATCAAACATTTCGATAATATTTAGTACCATATCCGTGTAATTCTCTCACGGTAAACACTAACTCTCCCAGGTTTTTTGCATCCATGATGCGCGCACATCCCAGATGTTTACAGATTTATAAGTGGTCCATTATAACTTTGATGCTAATATATGTGAACAAACAATGTTTAATCTTTCCCAATTCCATGAAATATCCTCCTTTATTTGTCAGCCGAATAATGTTTTTCATTATCTTGAATATTTTTTATGTTGTAACCTTGAAACATGCATTTTCTAAAGCTGCTTTGATACCCTTACAACAATTAACCATGCTTTTACCATGGTAAAAGCAGTAGCCATTTCTGTAGTAATCAGGTTTTGATGGTTCTACTATGATAATGTTTAATTAATGCTGGAGTAAAACTGTGGTACACATAGTTTTTGAAACCAATGGTAAAGACTGTAATTACTAGATTTACTACTATAGTAAGACTATAGTTACTGTGAGTTTACTGCAACAATCACAGTTAAACCAAGGTACACTTTTTTAGTTGACTCTCTGTAATGTATAGAGACACATTATGAACTGAATACCTTTATTTGAAAGTCACACTGTATAAAACCATCGTTTATTCTGTTCAATAAAAATACATTTTATATTGCGACTGTACATTGTTTTTGATCCATTATTGTATGAAAGGATATTTTGGTTAGCGTTATTGAGCTCATTATGAACCACGGACCGACCACGGACCGCCAGCAAACAGTAATTATAAACCAGCGGCTTGTCGGCGGGCTAACAGCGGGCTAGCGGTGTAGCACCACTTACTTTGGCTGCACTCTATATAAACAATACCAAAATAAATCTGGCTTAGTGCTAAAATACTGAGTCCTAAAGTGATTGTTTAGTGAATTTGTCCAAATTTGACAGTTGTTTTGAACCCCTTCACTGAAATGAACCATCTTGCTAAAATCAAAAAGCTAGTAGAATCACTACTTGTAGCCAAGCAAATTCTGACAAGGACTCTTCTGCCTAGTTTTTCACAGAAAAACCCGCCCAATTGTTACACAAAACTAGCCCAGTTGCTTTTCAGGGGGGATTCCCGCTAAAATTTGCGTTCCTGTGGGGTAAAATACATGTTTTGTTGTCAGGGTTCACCTGAGAAATGTTACATTCAAGGGGCTTAATATCAAGTTAATGGAGTTGCATGCACGAACTCTGCGAACTTGGCAACACTGCTTCTGACAACCTGTGATACTTTTAAAAATGACTCAAGCTTTTTTCATGAGCTTTAAACTGAAAAACGGCACTTACTCTCATGACTCATTTCACTTATTTTACTGATATAAAAAAACAACAACAACAACAACAACAACAAAAAAAAGCATTTTTCTGCTCTGCTGATGCTTTTATTGACATCCTGTAAGGTTTAAACTCCCATGAACTCACTGAAATACAAAAGCTAAGATTTATCTCCCTTAAAAACTATGGGTTAGACATTTTGGCAAAGTATTATATTATAACATGTAAAATAAATAGCAACGTCATTTATTTGTGAAGCAAGTGTCGTCAACGATTTTTTTGTTTGTTTATATTGCAGCATTTTGGCCTTGTTGAATGGAATAAAAGAAATGTGTCAACAGGGTACTCTTCAAAATGTACTGCACGTAGGAAATTAATTATTCTTATTTTTTTTTTCAGGTGACGGGAAAAACAGCAGGAGTTTTACTTTGTCTACTGATTCAAGGTTTGAGAGCGCATCACAGTCTCATTAAAGAAGATGAATGAATGAGTGCCGGCAGGGTGCTGCGTTGAACGGTAGGGGGGATCGTTCATGTGGACACATGTTTGCATATGTGTGTGTGCTAAAATTTCTCTCAGCGTCTGTCAGGCTCAAACATCTCTTCACTCCCAAATCTAACAAGAGAGGAAAGATCCAGGACAGTCTTTTCATTGCATACTCGCTCAAGGCGAAGATCACATTCAAAACACGTCAGGTGGACTAATCGTGAAAAAAAGTGTGTTATTCACACACTTCCTTTCTTGTAACTTAACTAAGAGTAGCGTCTCACACTGGCAAAGTCACACAAGTCCTCAGCCGAGTCTCTCCTAGAAGTCAGACTGTGAAAATGAAAACACCCACTGACATAATGCTGGTGACATTTAACACTGTTATGAATTTATGTTCCACTTTTGAGGTTCCTGTGATGAAATAACTAAATGAATACTTTAACATTTTCTGAGTGGTGCTTGACTTTGCAAAAGAGCCCTTTTCAACACAAATGTCATTTCTGCCTCAGACACAATTTGAGGAAAAAATAAATTTTCGAAGAACAAACTGTACATACTGTATGTACTTATATAAGATATATATATATATATATAAGAATGTGTATTTTACTAAATTAAATGTAAAGTACTTTGTGCGCAACTGGCAACACCAAAGAGAATCGCAAAAAAAAAAAAAAACCCAAAAAAAACCAACACTCTGCCATTGGTCAGACAAGCAAATAGCCCCGCCTCCAAAGTAACACCATTGGCTGAGCTACTGTTGCTATGTCAGGCTGGTCGAGATAAACCATCTGGCACAGAGCCAGTGTTTACAAATTTAAGTGAAAAACAACTAACAAACGTCTGACTTCTAGTTAATTATTGGAAGAAAATCATATAGTACCCACTTTCATTTAGAAATTAGAATTTTATAGATAGATATTGGTCATAAAACAGGACCAGAAGAATGTTAAGCTGAATTTTGCATGGTAGATATTTGTTTGCCGTGAAGAAATCCTGCTACATTAGCTTTTTGTTATATTAAGCTATAAAATATTTATCAGATTTTTCTTTAACAAATCTCCAGTGTGTTTAAAATTGATACCAGGGGATATCTAGAACTGTATCTAAAGCTGTGTGAACTGGCAAGAAAAAAATAAACACTTAAAACAACAAGATTTCATGACTTGTGAAGCTGACATTATAGATAATCCAATCTGTTGGGGATAAATGCTAATTTCTTTAATGTGCTTATTTGCTTATTGACGCCAAACTAAATTACGTCAGAAAAAACCCACGGAGTGTGTCATTTACAGCTTTATATGCTAATTAAAAAAAAAGTGCTACTTTAAATGATGCTGTCAAGCATGAGGAGAGTTTGTGTCCGAATCCTCCTTAAGCTGTTAAATACACGCATACAACTAACAGACATACAGTAGGAATTATATGAAAAAAAATGTTGTGTGTAAGGGTGTTACTACAGGCAACCTGAACCAGCCAATCAAGGTCTTCAGGATGCAGTTAGGTCAGGGCTGTCCTGGTGTCCAGCAGAGTTTAGCTCCAACTTGCCTCAACACACCTGCATGGAGGTTTCTAACATGCTTAGTAAGACCTCGAGCTGCTTCAAGTGTGTTTAATTAGGGCCGGAGCTAAACTCTGCAGGACACCGGCGCTCCAGGACCGAGTGTGGACAGCCCTGAGTTAGGTTTTTTGTTCAGGGTTGGAGCTAAATTCTGCAGAAGGGTGTGCCTCCAGGATCAATGTTCCCAGCCCTGACGTACAGGATCCTACAAACAGGGTTCAACCGTGAATACAGAAAAATCTACTGATTTCTTTCTAAACCAACAAATGCCATGTCCACCATATTTCATTTTCATAGATAGCATGAAACAACTCCATACATAAACACGTTTTTTCTGTCTATCGGCCTGTCTCTTTCTGCATGTACCCTGGCAGAATATTAATGGAAGAGGGGTGAGTCAGAGGCTATACGGCCAACAGATCACCGAGGCAGAGAGGTGTGATCAGCAGGGATCGCTTCGGATGTGTTATCCACCTCTTTCTCTCGGATTATCCCTCTGAAGTGATTTATCACCATGAAAATTAGAAATCATCCAACCTCTGCATCATCTTAAAAAGTACACTTACTTACAGATATTTTCTTATTAAGAAAATACATAAAATTAGACCACCAAATGACTGACTATTGTACAGATATATCATATAATGTATTTGCATTTATAAAAATAAGCAGAATGCCTTTTCGTGTAAGTCACTTGTAGACCATTCTTATGTAAACTATTGGAAACTGTGTCAAACAAAAACGTTATTATTCAAATCGATGACTGTTCTTCACGTGAATACTTGGTAAGTTTTACGATTACTCGAATTTTCCATTCTGCAAGGCAAATGAAAAGTTTTGCCTGCTACAGTACATTAACAGATTCTCAAATCTGATCACTGTGACATCCTGACAATTCCTGTAGATGTTCCAGGGTTTTTCCTGAAACTTATCCAGCTAATATAATTTACATCGATTAAGAGTGCACTCTGCAATTTTTGCTAATTAAAATAGCTTTACACAAAAGAACTAAATGTACTTTGGAGGAATGATTAAAATAATGTACATTCATTGGCATGATATGAAGACCCCACCCCATACTTCACAGTCATCCAGAAAAAGATATTTTGTTCTACAAGTGACGCAATGTCATGGTCACATGACCAGCCATTTCATGCAATTGGCAGTACTATCAAAAATATCTTTTAAAACAGTTTTGTGCATTTTAGTGGCTGTCGAACGAAAACTTCATGACAATAAATGTTCCAAATTCGTATAACGGACAGCCTTGTTCCTTTACACAAATGCTTTATCTGTCGGCTACAAAAGTAGAATTTTGGCAGTACTCGGCTTGGGAAAGACAGGCTGCTGTTTATTGAAAGGTTTTGTCTGATGGTGTATAAAGGAGTTTGAGGAAATATGCTGTCAGTCTAACCACTAGTGGAAATGTACAAAAATATCAATATCTTCAATACACACGCACGCAAAGAAACTAACATAGCCCCTTCTTTTTCTTTTTTAAACAATCTTTCCTTTTTAACTTGAACATTTTTCATGCTAATATTCATTCACCCACTTTTATACTCCATGCTCCTATTTCCCCTCTCTTTCATTTCTTTATCTACACTTATCATAACTCGTTTTAGGTATAAGAGGTATTTTTGTTGACATTTTGAGGTGAAAAGCGCCCGTAGTGGCATCTTTAGTTGAGAGCCCTTTTTATCAACTCTGAGGGGAGCACAACAAGTGTGACAAAAAACTCAAGATGCTTCAAGCTTCTTACCGTCAAACTCTTCAATAATACTCATACTGAGCATTTTCTTGCAAAAGTAAAACATGGATGAACTTCACCCACAACCCTCGAACTAGATTGCTCTTTCATGGACAGTAGAGAGTGAAGGTTTGAGGCATGGAGACTTATAGTGGATGGTAAGTGCTCTAACACAAAATTAACCATGGTTTTACAACAAATAAACCCAGAAAAAAACATGGTTAATATATTTAAACCATGGTAGCCACAAATTAACCTTTGCTACACTAACTATAGTTTAACTATGGTATAGTAAAACTGTTTTAATACAAGTAGCATACACTAAAAAATACGGTTCGGCCTACTACAGTTTTACCATAGTAAAATCATGGTAAATTGGGTGGATTTTGAGAGGGAACATCGATAACTTGAGACTGCCGAGAACATCTTACAAGGCTGCCAAAAACCTCTGCATAGGGTTTAGCAAAGTGAACAATTAGCCTTTTGCTTATTTCATGTTTTGTTTGTTTACATGCTTAGCAATGTGCTAAAGTTTAGCTTTAGCAGCACCACTTGCGTAGAAAACACACTGGTATGCAATTTATCAATTGAACTCTGCTTAGGTTTTATTACTGAGTTGATTAGCTTTCAAGTGTATCAAGAGGCACATTTGCTAACAGATCAACTGACACATTAAGATGAGTTTAAATGCTAATATAGCTAGTTTTCAATTAGCAATTTTTATAGCAATTTTCTCTTCGGGTAATGAAAGCTTGTTATAGACCTGCCTAAACAGCTAATTGGCTATCAGCTAACATTATCAAATAGTCCACTTGGCTACATCACTGGAAAAGGAGAAATCACTTTAAAGCTGGTAAAAAATTTGGACAAGACAGACAAAACTTTGTTTTCAAGATTAAGGGATCTAATAAGAAACTAAATCGGGTCACTTTAATTTTATGTTGACTTTAAAAACAAATCAACTGGATCAGGCCACCCCTCTTGTTCGTGTGTGAAAACCAAAAGCAATGAAATACTAAATTGAAAACAGGGCAGCTTTCTTGCTATGTTCTGGTGCAGTGCTGAGTCCTGCTTTCATTGTGCCAGTATGATTTATACCATGCTCAAAGCAGCTGTTCCCAAGAAGGACAACCTTTCTCCTTCAGCTTCCAAGAAAAGTGGCAGTGCTACACCTTAGGTGAAGGAGCAGTGGGCCTTCTTGCTCACATTTTGGCACTTGACATTTCAAACCAAGTTTGTTATTTCCGACCCTCGTACCCTAGTCTGCATTATTCAGAATCCTTCTTTTACTTTCCTCTTCCACACTTGTTCTTGCTTTTTCGTTCCTCTCCTGGCATTTTAATCGGCAGGTGTTGACATTTCAAAGTGCCACTCCAGGACTCCACCATCGCATGTCACGTAACAGGCGGGCATTTGTTTTTTTTCTATTGGTTCATTTTTTACCCTGTTTCCTTTCAGTTCTTTACCTGACGTTGCACCATATGTGCTAAACCTTGTAGTTAGCCAGTTTTGGAAACTGCTTGTCTGCTTTAGCTTTTAGGGGTACCTAGAGATTTGGTTTGCAGTATCAGTCGTTAGGAACAAAATCTGGCTCGCTTGCTTCTAAGGTAAACTTAAAAAATAAAAGTGTACAGTAGTAGCTTAGGCCTTCATTTCATCTATTGTGCTGGGATGGTGTAGGAAACGGATTGAGAGTTACCCTGCTGCTATCAAAGCATAACAGTGACTGACTACAAGCTCTGAGGAAATCAAGAGGAAAGAGAAAGTCTGCAAAAGTGACACGAAGCAAATGGCAGGAGAAATGTCAAGGGTACCAATGAAGAAAAGTGTGATTTAAAGTAAAAATGACAGGGTATTAAACAAATAACTACTCACACAATACAGTTCTAAGTAATAATCCAACAGCTTCCAACTAGCACTTAAAATTCTGTGATATAAATATATGACTTGGGCTAAAATATTTTTGCTGCACCTGGCAACTCTTAGCCCTCTGACCCTTGTAAGTTCTGCCCTGGACCACTTCCTCTTAGACACCTTCAGCTTCCTCACAGCAGCTGCTTCAGCAATATCTTGGTTGGCCATCTTAATGCAATCTTTATAGCTTGTATCATGCAGCTATACAAAAATAATGTAATCTAATCCTTAAAAATCTGGGGATTTCAGTCCATCAAGACAGAAAATGACAGATAATATTTCATGCATATTATTTCCCAATAATATTCAAGGCTTAGATTTTATACAGCTGGTATTATCTGCTTAAAAGAGAAGGATCAGCTTATTAGGGGCCCTGGTAGATAATGCTTTTTTCATTGAAGACCACATAATGGACCTTAATGCTCTACTCAAATCTCGAACCATTTATAAAAGACATTTATCCAGATCTACATAATGCTTTTAGGGACAACACTGCACACACAGAAGCAAACCATATAAGTAATTAATCTATCCTTTTCGGAAACTGAAGATGGTTTCTCTACGTTTGGTGGAGGAGCTCCAATTTTGTTACTTTTTTGTCCTACATCCTCTCTATATTTTGCAGTACTGCAGAGATGATGGGCTTTCCTGGTGAGCATTTCTTGGCTCCATAAGGCATGCAGGCATTTCGGAATCTCCTGTAATTAAAACAGCTGTCATCAAATGGCAAATCAATAAAATCGAATGCTGAGATGTGGAGGTGTTCCTAATAAAATTAATTACCAAGATGTTCCTCCTAGTTTCCTGATACCCCAGCTTTTCATTCTTTTGCAACTACCGGAAGCTGTTATGTACTACTAATACTGTTCATCATAAAGAACTGGAAAGTAAGGAAAAGACCCACAAGCCTACCAAAGTCAGCATAAAACGAAAAAAAAGCAGTAATACATTTGTGATCTTTCATTTCCTACTGGATCTCTCAACTGCTCTATAAAAAAGAGTCGCTGAGAGTTGGAAGAGAGTAATAAAAAGATTGGCAACCTTAGGGAAATTTAGAGATACTGCCAAAACGTGCAGTGCCCTATAACCACTAGTATTTTGTCCAAAAGTTCTTGGGAACCTGCCATCCTATCACTCACTAAGGATAAAATTACCACAAATAGAACAGATCACGGTTTAGAGTCAAAAGCAGTAGAATGCAAGATAAAGGGGCCCTTGATGAAGGACGCGATAATGATGGGACATTCCCTTACTTCTATATGCTGCCATTATACAAAATGTTGAATATATAAAAGCAGCAGCAGATGCCAGGCCTCTCATAGTTGAACAAAACGGTGGATTATAAAAAACAAGATTGTAATCAATGCGCAGAACTAAAATGAAGAAGCAACTAAGTAGGTACACGATTTAAAAACACTAAGCAAACAGATAAAGTTCAGTACAAGTTAGATCGAATCCAAATGTTGGTGCAGTACATTCAGAAAAAAACTGAGAGAGGCCATACATTTTAGAAGGTCCCATATTCATTATGAAGAGTCAGCAGACCAGCTGTAGCATATGGCTAATGTTCTCATCCAGACCGAGAGATGAGGAGGGGTCTTTAGTGCCAAGGAACTGTTATTAGCGGGAGAACAATGTAGAGAGTTTACCTTGAACAGCAACCACCAATAAAGTGCAAAGCGTTATCTGCTGCCAGATACAGTTGGATAAAGGAGTCGAGTAGCAATGCCTACACAAGTGCAGACACTCGACAAGCTCCAGCGATTTAATTGCTGTCAGTATGAACACAGCTTCTCCTTTACACTTTTCTCCTGTGCTTCAGTTGTGACGTTTACTCCTTGAGCTAGTACTTTCATAGTTCATGCTGTATATGGGGCCCAATGGGATTTCACTAACCTAAGTGGTTCAGTCCACTAGTGTAAAGAACATGTGCACCACCATACTGGGAATTGAAAGGCTAGAAAGAGAGTTATGTTTTTCATTCACAGGCAATATGGCAATAATGGAAGCGTGCTGGGCTGACGACATCTCGAGTCCTTGTACACGTCTCCTTTTTATTCTAAATCATTCTGCCCCAGCCTTGTCCTCAACCCATGAGTCACAGAAAGCTTCATTTCTCTCTTTCACAGCAGGTTGTAGTCTGTCTGTTTTTCCTGTCTACGTCTTCCCTTTCTTTCTCATTTGCTGTGTCACCTTTGAATCATGACCTCCAAATCCTGGTGAGTGACTCAGGTTTAACACGAGCTCTGGGCCATGTCGAAGCGGCTCAATCACTCTGCGTCATCCGTGAGGACGGATGAGAAGCGAGGCTGTGAGTCAGCCCCCGTTGAGCACCATTCACCTCCGCCTGACGAGCATCCTGTCGTAGTACCAGTCACTTGCCCATCCGAGGGTCCTCTCTCTAAATCACTCACCATGCCGTCTATAAAACGAAGCACACAGCGTGAGGTTTTCATGAACTGGGCTGATAACATCACTCAGACTTAATCACCGCTCTTGGGGAACCCCACTGTGATACTCGCATCAGGGAGGCAGCAGAGGCAAGTGAAAGAAAAGGGAGAATGATACGTGATGGAAGACTGATGACTAGAGAATGGAGAATACCTGGGGAAGTTTGCAACTAAGGGAATGGGTCGTGGTGGAGCTGGTCATCATCTCAAAAGCAAACAGAAATCATCCCTCGCAATCAGATGATGATGTTGGATTGAGCAACTATATGAAACTTGGCATGCAGGTAGATCGATTTCTGTCTAACAGTGCCTAATAGCAACATCTACACCCTTATAAGTGTGTTTTCGACTTACGGTAAGGATGTCCTACTTCTCAGGCTCTAAACCAGGAGCTGGGGGAACATGCTGGTACCACCAGGAGACACCTACCTGGAGCAAACCTTGCATTTTTTTCAACTTGGACCTGACCTGGACATTTCATTTTGTGTCTTGACCCTCCTTCAACATAGGCTCATTGGAAATACGTCCTCCCATATACATGCGGTATCCAAAAAAACCCCGAAATGCCTATTTGTATGAATCAATGCCGTTTCCAGCGGAAATGGACACTAGTAGCAATTATTTTAACATCCTGTATGATTTGCAAACTTGTACTTTTGAACACTGACATCACATATACAACTTCATATGCATGAGTTTTCTAAATTAGTAACTTTGCTCGATAGCTCACCCAGTAAGGCGTCGCACTTAAGTGATGAAGAGCTCTGGTAATACTTTGGTTCAACAAAACATGTGTTTCTAAATCACTTTTGCATTTGTTAACACTATCAGGTAGGTTTAAGGTGGGGTTTTGTGTAGAGGATATTTCAAATACGAGCAATAAAGTCGCAGCAAAACGCGGCTGTACCAACTTAATAAGAAATGTGATGTATTAAATGTGTGTTCACATTCTACAAATGGGGATTCTAACAAACATCTTTCTCTAGGTATTACAGGCCTCTATGCTCTGGGCCTTAAACCTCTCAACAAATCACAAATGAAGCTGGAGACTGATGGTCTGAGGAGAAGTACCTGCCTCATTTCCATGTACTTGGCTCAAGGGCAGACACGTCACCTGTGGAGTCGGCTACTAACAGATTCCGTCACAAACCTTTCCGCTGTACTACAGGATCCCCTTATGCTGTATTATAATACATATCTTGCTCTCAGCCACCTTCAATTTCCCAGTAAGTAATACACCTCCTTAGAACAGATGAGACCCAAAAACACATTTTTCTCAAAATGTAGAAATGTCTGTAGCCCAGATGGTACTTTTTCCCAGCCTGCACTGGGCTATATCTCATAAAATTGGACTCATCATGGCATTTCTGTTTGGTTTTTTTACTTGTGTTTTTTAATAGCCAAATCAAGCTTCTCTCTATGAAACCTTGTAAAATCAGGGCTGATTTATTTACATATCACTAATCTACATACTCAAGCTTTGTGGAATATTATCAAGATAATTAGTGCTTTCCTGTTTTATTCCCTCAATGGAACAAGGGCAAGCATTTTTGTACTGGGTATATCTTATTTGGCATGCAAACTTGCATCACACTTATAATGATGATTGTTATACAACCTGAGTGTTGGTGATGCCAATAACCAGTGCTCTCTCCACCTTCAACCACGACTGAGGTGAGACCCTTGAGCAAGGCACCATAACCTCCCCAACTGCTCCCCGGGCACCGCAGCAATGGCTGCCCACTGCTCCGGGTGTGTGTTCATGGTGTGTGCATGGTTGTTCACTTCTCACTGCTGTGTGTGCACTTGGATGCGTTAAACGCAGAGCACAAATTCCTAGTGTTGGAAACCATACCTGGCCACATGTCACATCCTTTTAAACCTCAATGTCCAATTTGAAGGCCAAAAACTCATCGCTGGGAGCTCCAAGCCCAACATGCTCTCAAAACAGCCTACATTTCTAATTCTTTCTTGCTGATGGTGAGTTTAGCTTATGGTAGTCTTGAACTTCACAGAAGTAGGTCACTGTTTCTGACCTTTTTAATTGAGTGCTGATTGATTGTCCATGGTCCCTGGACTTCCAGAACCCATGCTAGGTGTCTCAGGCACCCTCTGAGTTGCGCTCCACTTCAGAAACAGTGGTGAAGTCTTGCCCTGGTTTTGAGGACTATCGAATCTGGGTTTTTTTTATCAGCATGGGTGAAACAACGGTCAAAACTGACACTAACAAAACTGTTTGACTTACTCGTCTGCCATAATTTGACTTTCCGCATCACTTTCATCTTTCAAAGTTTAGCTTTGTTCCGAGATTTGTTTTCCCGATCTGAACGTCATCATTATCTCTGTTTTCGCCAACTTCGTAAACAACCACTCTTAAAATGACTGACAAACACTTTTCATCTCACAACTAAAAATCCTTCCATAAATGTGCATATTAATGACATTCAAAGGGTGCAATGGCAGAGATTAGAAAGATGGACTAGTTTCTGTGCATTCTAATGCGATTCACCATTGAATCGCTCTGATGCACACCCCTAGTGCGAGATCTTAAAAACTGCCAGCAGCACATATCATCAATCCTGAGACGGATCCTTACAGTGCCCTTAATGTTTATAATGGAATAAACCAGCAGGCTTCAGACAGAAAAAAAGGATGTGTTGCAATATCACAAGGCATAGGCTGCAAAAAATCTTGGATGTTGCTGAATCTCAGGTCTCATTGTCTCAAGGTGACAAAACCTTACATTCATCAACATACCCTGTCTATATTCATGCAGAACGCACTCTGACTGTCAGGCTTGTATCTGAAAGAGGAATCAATGGGATTTCCTTGTTGTTGTTATTGTTGCTGATGGCAGCAGAAACAAGACCAGAATAACTGTGTGATTCACATATCGCCTTATAAACTCAGAGGGAGACTATCACCCGGATAAACAACATTAGGTCATCACTAACACAGCGATGCAGATACGGCTACAGACATGCTTGGCAGATGGAAAGGAGGGTACGTAGTGATAAACACCACCAGGTGCTAGGAGCTAAAATTGTGTCATGAGAGGAAATGAGATTGCAAGAAAGGGTATAAGAGAAGCTACACTCAATTAGGGTTGGGAGATACATTCACTATATATTCAGAACCGGAGCTGGATAGTAACTGATTACGTGTAATCTTGATAATGCAATCAGATTCCAAAAATTAAGCACATGTGATTATATTAAATTACATTTTAAAATATTCCTAATCAAACTACAGTTGTTTTGTATTGATTACATGATTGCATACTCACACTACGGCAATAAATTATTCATAATATATTGATTCTCCCTAATTCCCCTTTTGAATCTTTTAAATGTTCCTTTCTTAAAAAGCCTTCTCAAGTTTTGAGAAGCTTTTTCTCAACATTTCAACATTGCATCAATTGCTGAGGAAGGATATTACCTTTCAAATGCATTAAAATACACACATTCACATTATTCCTTATTTAAATTTCATTCTGGGTTTCTGCCAGCAAAACCTCTTTTGCCCAATACATTTATTTGAAATACCCCTTAAAGATTAAGGTAATAATTAAGTAACACATTTGCAAGTTCACGGTTCTCTGATGTTAATGGGAACATGACATGCAGGTAAAGAAATTTTTTGTAAGCGTTTTTATTTGATTGATGTTATTTTAAAAGTATTTTTTGCATTTTATAATTTATATAATTTAATTATTAGTTTTTCGTTAAATTTTAAACACCCTGTAGTTACTACGCAAACCCAAGTTTAGGAAACCTTGATCATGTAATGTTTAACGTACTCCATGTTTTTAATAACAATGAATGGAATGCATTTTCTATTTCTTTGCATTTTTATTAATGTGGTAAAATATTATGCTGTTTAAAATCAACCAGAGTTCAAAAAGAGTAATCAAAAAGTATTCTGAATATATATACCTAAAATGTGTAATGTATTGAATTATGTTATAAACTACAATTTTTGAAATGTACAGAGTTTATGAATTAAATACTAATATACAAAGTAGTTTCATTAAAATGTGTTGGCATGAAAGATCAAACTGTATGTTTTTATTAGGAACAATGTGATAAACAAATTATTTAAAACACTTAATATAATATTGGTATACTAGCAATTACCAACTAGCATATTGATATGCATAATACATAAAATGTACAGTAGTGGTTAATTTCTGTATGATTTATGTCTGCTTTCCATTATTTTTTTATTAAAAAAACACAAGATTAAGAAAATAAAACACTTTTGTAAAGTAAAACAAGCAAAACTCATCTAAAACCAATTTAGCAATAAATCTACAAAGCAAAATCAAGCACTAAGTAAAAATGTGATTAGCTAAAGCTTACAGTGATTGGCTGGTACCGACCTCTCATTTATATCAAATTCAGCATTTCCTAACTTTTAAAGCCCTGCTTTTGGTCTGCTTTCACCCGTGGTCTACATTGGCTCCCATAAAGAAGGAACTGGCCGCATGAGTGGACAACTACAGCGTGAGTACGTTGGAAATATGGATTGCAAGACTGGCTCCCGGAACGCTTCGGCAATAACAAAGAAAAATCATTTTAGTTGCGACTGTCAGCTGTTCGCCTGCCGAGGTGAAGCGGGTGAGGTAGGGGGTGGGTTTGCTGTTCCTGACATTTCTAGCCGGTTAAACAGTATTAGAGCATGCAATTTGTTCATGACAGCGATCAAAGCAACTCGTCCTCAATGGGAGCTCGAGAAGATAACGAAATCGGGGCAGAGATGCTCCAAGCTAACAGCTATGGACAACAGCGAACCGAAGAGTACAAAAGCCTTTGAAATGCACGCTAATAGATACGCTCTGCTGTTTGGGTACAAAATAGACAGCTTTCCATACCAATTAGATGCTGTCCGATCCAAGCCATTCTACCAACAAAGATGTCTGATTAGTCAAAGCTATATCCTGGAACGAGAAACACATACAGGCTTATTTATTAGCATTGAATAAATATATTAGCCTACACGCTAATGCATCCTTCTTGTCAGCCAATTTTGTTTTCATTATCACAATAGCTTTTGTTAAACAGCCTGTTCTGATGAAAAATGATGTTTATACTGCTGATACAAACTGAAAAGAACAACTAATCCTCATGCTAACAATTTGAGCATATCCGGCAAAATGTCAAAATTGGGTGTTTCTTCTTAAACTTCCTGCTGAAAAAAAAAAAAAAACAGCTGGTTAGGTATGTTTTGATGCTGGGATGCTGGTTTAAGGTGTTCCTTTGCTGGTTAAACATGTGACCAGCTTAAATCAGCATCAAAACATACCTAACCAGCATATGCTGTTCTTTTTTTTTTTTTTTTAGCAGGGTTAAAAAGTAAAATAGGCAGAACCGAGTTCAACGTGTTCAACATCTTTGTTCATCAAATTCTTTACAAGTTCGCTTATGCTACAACAGAGCAAATCTAGCTAAATGGGAAACTTGGATGTGAATAAGACAATAAATTTAGCAAATTTAGACTTCACAAACAAAACAAAGCCAAAAAAAAAAAAAAAACAAGATTGCTTTGTTCACAACACAACCGCAAAGAAAAATGAGAAAAATGTAACTTGGGGATGTTTTTGCTACAGTATGCTATGTCATTGAACCCCACAGTGTAACGCCGTATATCACTACTTCTTTCTCTCTATCACATCACATTTCCACCATCTGAAGTAACTATATACAGGCTGTTGATGAAAATCCTGATTGTACCTATGTTTGAGTTATAACCGCAGCGCCTACCCGCCAAAACTCATTTCTCCCAATGCTCAGAGAAAGGAAAAATGTTTGGAGGCCTTCAGGCACAGATTCTAAGGAAATGGTTTACATGAAAGCCAAGCCTGGGCCTCTTTGGGTATAAGCTGCCGAAGCCTTCCACAGCCTAATGAACTAGCTAAGCGCGCTAACCCTCCGGCAAGTTCAGCGTTTGGTGTTAGATATTAAGCTTGCATCATAACCTTCAGAAAAACAATAACAGTTCTCTCCCTTCTAGTTTAAAACCACCAAAAACTGTTTTTGCAACCTATCTTACTTCCATTTCTGAGTGGAACAGCATCAAAACAATGACTAGCTTATGAAAAGCGAAGTAAGCTAGCCGGTTCATTAGAATTACAAATCAGTTCTAAGCCGGAAATCTAAGACTTTATAAGCCATATTCTTTCTTGTTTTCTGAGGTAAATTTTAATTTAATAACCTTGTACCCTGCTGGAAAAAATCCCAGCATATGCTGGTTAGTTCGTTTTTGAAGCTGGAATGCTTGTTTAAGCTGGTCCTTTGCTGGTTTAAGCTGGCTGTTCTACTGGTTTATTCTGGTCCTTTGCCAGCATAAACCAGCATCCCAGCTTCAAAACCTACCTATCCAGCATATGCTGTTTTTTTCAGCAAGGTATATCCTCACAGACATTTGTCCACAAACCGTGTACAGTATGTTTAAGTTAGCATTGCGGCTAAAGACAGCTTGAGGGGCAGATAGGATCTTAACAAATATATTTCATATGTCCACAGAGCGATTATTTCTTAACACGGATGGGGGGGACAGAAATTTTTTTAAACTGAGTTTTAGAACCATCAAAAACCAGGGGTGCGTTTCCCAAAAGCAACCATGGTCGCAAGTTCCGTCGTTACCGATAGTTCAATGGAACGATCATAGTTAGCTAACGATGCTTTTGGGAAATGCAGCCTAGAACTGGAGACCAACACATTATCTGGTCTTTTCAAACAGATGCCAATGGAGCATTTCAAAGCATTTCTAAAATGACACTGAATTAATATGATAACCTACAAAAACACAGTGAAGAAAACTATTTTCATTAAGGTCTTTTAAGCTTTAAGAAGGATACAAAAGTCGTAAATCATCCTTAAATAGGACTTCAGCTAAACTTCATGCTATTACTCAGTGAGAATCTTATCCACATCCTAAAATATATTATATTATATTAAATATTGTTCTGAAAATGATTCCAATGATATAGTTTCTATGTGCCTTTATTGCTAGTTGTGGTGTGGATGCTGCTACTCTTTAACACAAAGAATGATTTTTGGAACTATGTAGTTATGTTTATCGTTATCATGTTTGCTGCGAACGGGGCTTAATTCTTCAGACTCAATGATTTGCTGTTAATAGTAGATTATTAATGAGTAATAAATTATGATTTGTTTAGGTTAACTGTTCATGCAATTCATCACTATGAATCCAAGCAGTCAGTGGGTTCATTAATATTAATTTTGAAATATTATCACTGGGGACACAGCAAAAATACACTCTGAACCACACTTCTGTTTTCTAAACTCGTTTTCCAGTTTCCACTTATCTTATCAGCCCAAAAAAAAGAGAGTGAAAAATGTAATTTGTCACCCAGCCAATCCCAGAGTCCTCATGACGATCATGAAGGAAATCACATTATGAATCCCCTGTCATCTGTGGGCCACCTGTAGGCCTGTGCCTTATTCATAAAACATTATTAAGACATCAGTCATAGAGCCATAAGAGAGGAACCCACAACCAACGTTATATCAACAGTAGAGCATCTGCTGCAGTTATTGTCATTCAACGTGACAGTGCATGTTTGCATTACTCGTGCTTATCAAAATACAATTTCAAAAATGTCTGAAGTCATGAAGAATTGTGTTTGATTTGCGTCAAGTCAATAGGGGGAAGCTATAGGCTGCAATATATAAATCTCTTTCCTACCTTAAAGCTGAAGTGCCATTTTTCTCAATGTAAAAACAGACACGTTTTTTTGACTGACCCCTGAGATTATTTAGGGTTTGTGTTCCTTTGAAAGGACATTATATTCAGGAAGCTCTGGGAACGGATCAACTCAAATTTGTTTGATCTCCATCCCGGCATTAGACTGCAAAGCAACAACCGATCTGGCATCGACAACAGTGGGATTATGTCATAATGGGAAACAAGGTTCTGAATTTAAATAACATTGATTCATTTTCACTGTCTGTCCTTTCCTCTGCGGAATGAGAAGCTTTTCTCACACTAATAATATTTTTTTCACAAAGTGTCCACTCCTTGTAGACAATCTTTGGAAGGCTCATGATTTTGTCGTCTTGATTTTTCTATTTGTCATGGAAATTTATTACAAACACACTGTGCATTATTAGTCTGTGTGCATGTTTCTAGGTAAAAAAAAAACATGTACATGTATTTTTCATGTTATCATTGTGATGAGCACAGTTTACCTAAAAAGAAAAAAAATTAAATGGAATTTTGAAAACTCATGATTTCAAACCTTCTGAGACTGGCTTCCAAAAAAACATAAAAAGTCTACTTCAGAAAAATAACTGAAGTTAGTTTAAGAGCACCACATAAATGTTTTTTATGTCACAATTAAAAATAAATAAATGTATATTCAAGCATCAGATGAAAAAAAAATAAAATAAAAACGGTAACACTTCAGAATAGGGGGTCAGAATAATGCATTAGTTAAGCATTAATTAATGGTTAATTTGTTCATTAGTTGAGCAAAAACACACAAGTAATTAATGGTTAACTTAACATTTTAATTTTAAATTACTAGTGTGTTTTTGCTCAACTAATGCTTAGTTGTGAACAAATTAACCATTAATTAATGCTTAACTAATGCATT
>JAUMHG010000070.1:5026501-5046934 GCA_032359395.1 Enteromius anoplus
TGTGAACAAATTAACCATTAATTAATGCTTAACTAATGCATTATTCTGACCCCCTATTCTGAAGTGTTACCAAAAAAAACAACAACAAACCCCTGAAAAAAAAAATTCCACCAATGGCAACTTTCCTAAGAATAGTTGAAGTACTACAATAACTAAAATGACAAATCAATAAATAAAATAAAAATAATAGTCAAATGTCAAATAAGATTAAAAGTTTTTTCCTTCTAAGGCAAACTATCCCTTTGAGATAAATGCTTAAAGTATATTCCGGCTAAACTGGTACAACTGAAAAGTACTTAATTCCCACATGATTCCATTTACCTTTGACTACGCTGCTATTTTAGAAGAAACAATATTCTTATTAACAGAAAAATGGGCCAGATTGTATAACATCAAAGCACAGGCATCTTCGTCTATCAATGTTATCCCTTCCCTCTCTTTGTACGTCCGTAGGTGTAATTTTAGCCATTATAGAAGCTTTCCAAAGGCGTTCATGCATTTCAACGCTTCTGATGAAAGTCTCATTTAAAATAATAGCCACCTTCCGTCTGTCTCCATATTGAGTATTCCACCCACCTTTCTGGTGAAAATGCCAATTATTGACTATTGGCTGTTTCATTTACGAGAGTCATTAGTATTCTCACACCATATTTCAGACTGTAGCCAATTCTGAATATCAGTGGATCTGTCTTTTTGTTTCTGTGATGTATTCTCTCCTCTCTTTCCACACCACAGCCGTGTCAGGGGAACCCAAGATGCTTCTAATTACAGCAAGACAGCAGCTTCATTAGCCAGGAGTCCTGCTGAAGAGATTTACACTTCAAAGGACAGCGAGCGAGAGCAAGGGACAGAGAAAGAAAGAGAGAGCACTGGGGGGAGGATACTTAGAATGACAGAAGCCAAGAGAACAAGTGCTGAAAGATGCCGACTGCACAAGGGATACTAGGGATCGGAACGCTGAACATGAGGTGTGAACGTACAGTACAAAGAAAAAAGGAGAAGGCAAAGAGCTGAGAAAAAAACGACCTGTTCTTGTAAAAATATGTACCTCTGTGCACTCTTTGTGCAACACCGTTTTTACACGCCTAACTGCAGTTTCAAAGGGAAATGTCCACTGACTGGCGCCAAATCACAAGTTCAACGTGATCCCTGGCACAGTTTTATCACATTGATATAGGCATGTATTATGGCGGTTCAGAATTGAAATATCCGTTGACTGCTGCTAAAAGTTAATGCACTATCATGTTTGAAACCTATACCTATATTTACAAATACAAAAATGATATAAAAATGCATTTGTTGATGCAACAGTGCCACTTTAACTGCTATTGAGACTGTTACAATGAGAGCTTACCAGAGTTAGTATTCTGATTAGTATTCTTAGTATAGAAAAGTATGTGAAATATGTAAAGCAAGACTTGTGTTTTTGTGCCAATTTTATTTCAAGAATCACAAATAATTGCTATGAGGTGTTACAAGGTCTTAGCACTAGAGTGGGCAATTTACCAGATTAACCAGTAGAAATTTGTCGACCAATTGAGATTTTGGACTATTGTCTCTATTACAGTAACGCACCGTTGACACGCAAGCAGCAGCAAAATAGATGTCATTGTACTGTATGCGCATGCCGTCAGAGTTTATTTTTCTGAGTGCTGTCAGCGAGGCAAATATAGTCAACGCTTTATAGGTTTAACGTCTTTGCAAGGATCCTCGTAAACTGTATGATTTAGGTCTTATGTGAAAGCAAACAGCTGGGAAAGCAATCCCATGTGTAACAGTATTTTGGATCCAGGTAGGTCTTAAAGTGACAGCAGTCTAATATTCCAGTATTCCAACCACCATACGGTACACTCCAGTATCTCTGTGGGATGTTTTAGACAAGCACAAATCACTCACATTACAAAAAAACACACACGTTTTAGAAGCCGAAAAGTCTAATAAGACTGACAACAAAGTGTTTACTGAATGTTTTCTTTTGGAAGAAGGCAAAAAAACACTATAAAGTTTCCGTCAAGGAAGCAGCCCTGAATTAGTAGAGAAAATGTTCCCTTGTCGAAGCCTGAAAGTGTGGAAACAGGATGAAGGCTCGTGTGCTAACGATCCATTGCTGTATGATTCCTCCACTCTTTGTTCCTGCTTCACTTTTATTTCTTTCATCCTTCCCTTTTCCAGTTCGCAGCTTCTTGGCAGTGCACTTCTGCCTCTCTTTCCTTCTTTCTGAGTCCTTAGAGATTTAAGAGCTTTTGATCAGATTTGTTAGAGGCCTTTCCTGTCGTTCTCAAACTTTTCCCGCCCTCTCTTTCTGTCTGATTTCATGGACACTCCTTGCTCCTTATGTTAGTCCCCCNNNCCCATCTCTCTTTCGTTTCTATCTGCCTGTTCTCTTATTGGTCTTGCATTTTTATTTCCTGCACCCCTTTTCTCCAACAACACTGATGAAACTATTACATGCATTGTTTCATGTGTGTCTCTCTTTCTTCCCCGAGGAATGGATGAAGCACAAGATAACAAATTTGCTCTTTTTTTATGACAGCCAATTTTTCAAATTAAAATTATATCTTTTATTGGGCAGCCAATAACTGCAAAGAACAATGTTTGCAATCATTAAGCAACTGGAAACTCATGAACGCAATCTTCTTTTAAAAATCAGAAATTAGAGAAATAACAGACTTTTTTTTTTTTTATCAGAGACAGACAGATAGATAGACAGATATAATAATATACTATATGTTTAAATCAGATTTTGCACACATATTTGTGACAGAATGCATTTTTGCTAATGCATATTTTTTTTTGAGAAAAATCCTTTTCATATAATTCTACAATTCTCCCTGAAATTCTTATAAAAGTCTATAAATTCTATCAATAGACCTGGAATGGCACATAAACACTACACGATGGTGTGTGGTCTTGTTGCTTTATAATCAGTCCATGCACGCTTATCTCTCACTGTGTGAGGCGCAGTGTGTGCGTCAACCCACCATTTTCTATGCATCAGCAGAGTGGAAGGAGTGCAATGTAAGGAGCCTTGCTCTTTCCTTCCTCGTCTTATCTATCGCTCCCCCTCTCCTCCTTCCAGTCGTGACTGGCACAGCTCCAGCCACCTACCCTCCCAAGAACCGCTCTTTCACTAAGAGGCAGAAACAGAGAACGAGGTATAAACAAGCACCAGGCCACAGATTCAAAGATGTGAAACATTGCTAAGAGGTTGCTCTTTCTTAGCTCAGAACAGTTCTGACTCATTTAACAGGGTCATATCGTATTTTCTGTGGTCCTTCTGGGATAAAAAGAACTTGAGGTACTATAGACATACTGTAACTTACCCACAAAACTAAGTAAAAAAAACTTAACCAAGTAAAAAAGCATCCGATGCATTTATACATTACGTGCGATGGCTCAATACAACATTACATTACAACACAACACATGGGACTAATTTTGTGGCATTGTGCTCACTTTGTTGTATGGCAGCTTGTTTCCATTATATTGTGCTGTGGCTTGTTTTTATTGCGACTTGTTTCATGTGTTCATTGTGTTGAGCAAATTTCGTTGTGTTGCAGTTTGTTTCCAATACGTTGTGGCTTGTTTCTGTTTGGTTGTATTCATTTTGTTGTTTCAGCTTGTTTTCGCGTTTTGCAAATGTTGTGACGTAGCTTGTTTCTATTGTGTTGTGCTTTATTCATTGTATTTTGTAGCTTGTTTCCGTAGTGTTGTGTAAAATTTGCTTTGTTGTGCTAATTCTAGTGTATTTCAGCTTGTTTCAGTTGTGTTGAGCTAATTTTGTATTTTGAAAAATGTGTTGCATTGCAGCCACTGATCTATAATAGAGAGTTGGATTGCTCACGACGTCATATAAGTGAAGCCGCCACGCCGCCATATTGGTATTCCTCACTGTTCCCATACATTCTGTTGAATTAATAGGAAAATCAACAACGTTTTCAAATCGATGTGTAAGGTACATTCTTCTAATGCAAACACCACATGCATGTAAACGGTAATTTTAAAAGTGGGGAATTTCCAACCTGATCTTCGTACATATTTTACGAGTTGGCTAATTCGTACAAATTCGTATGACCACACTCGTACGAATTCATACGATTTCAAGATTTGTACGAATGACCTAAACCTGACCCCGCCCCTAAACCTACTGTACCCTTCACAGGGTTTTAGACAAATCGTACAAATTAGCACGAATTTAGGACCTCGTACGAATACGTACTAATTGGTCGTGAGACTTTTTATGATGATACACAGACGGTCAAATTACATAGTACTCACTCTTAAATTTGAAAAGAAATGTATGCTTTGTATACAAATATACCTTTATTCGCCATGTACTATAATTCGTTGTTAATATAAGTTTGTTATAGTTTGTTGATTTATAATTTTCTTATAGTTTTGATTATGTTAATTTACATTTCAACAACGATTTCATTAATGGCACCGAAGCGGGTAATGATTTGAATGTTATGTAAATTATTAATTTAGCATACATAACATTTTTTATGTCGATGGTAATGTAAGTAAATTTGCACGATCTTAGAGAGTTTGGAATAGATACTTGAGGATGGGTATCTATGGTATCAAACCGGACCAGGATGGAAGACTTGGTTATCCAACCGGATGTGACCGGACCAAGATGGCCGACATGGATATCCATGTCTAATCCTCCAGGATGCAGCGATAACTACTTGCGCAAATTCGGGTTCATTATCAGCGTGATTTTGCGCAGCTCATCAGTGAATACCGGCTCTGCATAGTGAATGCAGCTCAATGTAAGACCACGCACCTGATGGAATTTACCACTGATTACAGGCTTTACTGACGAGATGCGCAAAACATATCGCGCAATGATTATCGTGCAGCCCTAACAACATTGCCATAGCAAACTGTGAGTCCAAAAGTGAAGAAAAATTATGTTATTTATACCTGATAGTTCAAGCTACCTAATAGACGTGTTCTGTTTGTTAACAGAGTTGTATGTTAAAATAAGTTGAATTAAATTAAAAAATAATGAACATCCTGTATCTGTTTCTTCACCCTTCTTTATGTATTATAGAAGTATCGGATCGGGACAGCTTGTTTCTATTGTGTTGTACAAAACCGTTGTGTTGCGCTAATTTTGTTGTATTTTAACTTGCTTTCGTTGTGTTGTGCTAATTTTGTTGTGTGGCAGCTTGTTTCTATTGTGTTGTGCTTATTTCACTTTGTTGTGATAATATCACTGTATCATATGATTACCAAAATAACGGTATCAAAAACATAGCAATAATCTGTCTGGCCTGTGTGTAGCACCTACAACTCCGCATGTTGTTCTTAGGGACCGTAATGTTATAAACATATGGTTGAAATAAATATTTTAACAAGGTACCTGATTATTTGAAGCTGGCTTTTACAGTTTGTGCAGCACATTTTGGTACAGGCCATTCTGTGAATGTGCCAAATTGTTCTATTATTATTTGGCAAAGAGGCTGTAACAAAAGCTGTTCATCAGCTGCAAAAACAGACAGTTTAATACAAAGAGAAGGGGACAAATGGTTGTAAAAAAACTAAAAAAGGACTGTTGATTGGCACAAAAATTATATATATATATATAAATACATATATATATATATAAATGTTATTGTTACAAGCAGAAAAAGTATAGGTCTATTAAAGCAGTAAGTGAATGGCATAAGCATAGTTCAAATGCATCTTAGAAGTATTTAAAGGAAAAGGTTTAAGTAAATACTGTTTCCTGAATCACTTTGTAACATCTCTAAAATACAGCCACTTTATTTGTGCCATTTGGGATTTGCAATTTATTCTGTTTTCCTATTTCTTTCCTTTTGTATTTTGTAAGGGGGTCCAAATTACACCCAAAGGAGGATCATCCGATTTATTTTGTGTTTGCCAAAACCCACACGGTTGCTGAACTTGACTGTTTAGTTTTAACAGACTCCACCATGGGTCACTGTTGTAATGAGCATACAGTAGAACGAAACAAGAATGTTATATTCCAGTTTTCCTTTACAGCCATTCATCTCGTTAACCGTCTCATCAGTGCAGTCTAATTTAAGCAAAATACACAGACTCTGATCGCCATGTTGCTTGGTAACTAAAATGTTGCCCTGGCAGATTGCCTATATAAAAATAACCATTTGCTTTGACCTGCGATAAAGAGTTATGGATAGAAAGAATTCATGAGAGATGGCAAACAAATTATTATAATTATAATCTATCAAGGAATTTTAAATACTAGACGGATTTCAGTCACTGATATATACACTACCAGTAAAAAAAAATTCTAATAGTTCGATTTTTAATATAAATTTTATAGACGTCTCTTTTGCTCAACAAGGCTGCATTTATTTGATTTAAAATACAGCAAAAACAGTAAAAAAAAAATTTACTGTTTAAACAAAAACACTTTGTATCTATTTTAAAGCATAATTTATTCCTATGAATTCAAAGCTGAAATTTTAGCAGCATTTCAGTACTTCCAGTCACAAGATCGTTCAGAAATCATTCTATTGTTCTGGGGTGCGTTTCCTGAACAACTATAACTCGCTGGTTAACCACCATAGTACGATGCATTGTTTTGGAAACGAACTAGCTACACGCGACTGTTTCCCGAACACGGTCGCATCTCCATCATTTGAACCGCATCTCCATCATTCGACAACATAGGGCTATTGTTAATGACGTCACACGCATGCTGTGAAGATATACCTTCTGCTATTAAACTGATCAGAGATCTCCAAGATGCTGCTGTATTGAACATGACACATATTGTCTAATTTATTATTTTTGTTCACTGTCATTTTGCTTTATTTGATCTTTGAATCATCGCGGGTTCCCTCTTACGCCATACTCCGAGGTTCCCTTAGCCTTCTTTGCGCATGCGCACTTTTCAAAAACAGCGTTTAGAATGGACGTGCATAAATACATAATAAAATCGCTTTTTATATTTAGAATAGAAGATAAAGATAGTAATGCATGTTACAGTAGTTTGCTTCTTGTGCCCAAGAGCATATTTATTAAAGCCCATATATCTTACTAACAAGAAACTATGCTTCTAACCACAGGTCCAATACTCGTAAACTGTGTTCGATTTAGCAAAAATCATATGAATTCATAGGTTATTAGCAACCTCGTAAAATATGTGTGAATTGCTTTGAGGTTGGTATTTTGGTTTAAATAATTGCAGGCTTGGTAAGCAAAATATAATTTTTAATTTATATATATATATATATATATACAGTATATATATTTATCTATGAGAAGGAAGACTGTGCTTACAGTACATACTCACATGTTTTCAAAGAATAGATCAAGAGAGGGGTCTAATTTGTTGGCTAAGACTAGCAAAAAAGACTGAAAATGTTTGCAGTAAATGTGTGTTTGTTTATGATGCTCGTTTGCATGAAGTCAACTTTGTCGCGCCGCCAACTGTCACTGCACCCTGCCAACGCTCCCTGAAAATGATTGACTTTCAGTGCTTTGTCACCGAAAATGGCTATAAATGTGAACAATCTGAAAAAAAAAGTCAGTCCACCTACATAATTATGCATATATTTAAGGGGTGAAATTGAATCGTGTCTGAGTGCTCATAAAAACAGCAACATACCAGCCTGCAGTCTGTGTGCGATGAACCGAATCTGAACTGCCGTACAGGCGGCAGACAGCCGTTGTTCCGCATCCAGTCAAGCATCTCCACGGCCTCTGGTTTAAAATGATTAAGCACTGCATAAAATGAAACAAATCTTGCTGTCTGGCTGACAAGCCCTGCTCTACGTATCATAAACCTGCATTGTTGCATTCATTAACCGCAGCTTGTTATGTGGTGTGGAAGAAATCCGCGGGGAGAACGGGCAGAAGGATTTTGTCTTATTAAGCAGTGGTTGGATATCCAGCTGCGCAGTTTTAAAACTACTACAATGGACGGTAATTGTGAAGAGGCCTCATAGGGGAGAACTGCTGGCGACTGCAGAATGAACCTGCCGTGAGCTTGGTGCAACCTCACCTGGACCACTCACAATTAAGCTCCATTGAAAGCCAGGAAGTCTTTGTTGCTTAAAGATTTTATGGAGCTTCATTCAAGTATCAAATGCATTTCCTAAAGTTCCTTAAAAACCTTAATTGAGGATTTATTCAAATGTTGAGAGCTATAAAACTAATGGAATTCCTAACAAATTTGTTTATCTGATCAGAGCACAGATATACTTTCTTTTTCTTTAGGAGAACCATCTAAGGAGAAAGAGACTTCAAATATATTAATGACTTTGTGTCTTCAATTAAACATCATATTTGCAGAAATTTAGGGTTAGCACTTGCTAACCAATGGATGTGGTGCAGTGAATGGGTGACGTCAGAATCCAAACCACTAATAAAAACGTTAAAATAATCCACAAGTAATCCAATCCATTCATTTATAACTTGTGAAGCAAAAATGATGCTTGTTTGTAAGAAACAAATATATTATTAGATGTATTTTAACTTCAGACTGATGCTTCTAACTAAAATACGAGTCCATAATAAAGCAGTAGAAAAAAGAAATCCAATAAAATCCACAAATGCATTTGTTTTCTCTTAAAAACAAAGAAAACAAAGTTATTGGAAAAAAAAAATCTAAATTATAGATTTGTTTCTTACGAACTTCACTTAATGTACTGGAGTCTTGTGGAGTACTGTGATTTTTTTAAAGTTTAAATGCATATAGAATCTTTTTTTTTTTTTAGTCAGCTTTAACAATTTTGTCTCCAAACTGTATCTTAAGTAAACCCTCATACATAACAAAGATTAGCCCTTATAGCAGCTTTGTTTCTCAATCTCCTTAAAAAAATTACCTAAAGCCCCTCATTACATTTATTCCACAGGATTTAGAACCGTGTGAGAAAGATAGAGAAGAAGAAAATTACCACAGAGAGGGAAGAAGGTGTGTGTGTTTAAGCTTAGGTGTCTCACTGCAGATGTGTGTGTGTGTGTGTGTGTGTATGAGATTAGGAGGCAATCAGGCATGGTCCAGGTTTAGCCACAAGACAGGTAATTGGTCCCAGCCATATCAAATGTCACACACACACACACACACACACTACATTGAGCACAAGTGAAGGAGGTGTTCCAGAACATCACCTGACCCCACTGCCCACTTCTAGCCTGAGACACTCACCTGCACAAGAAACAACCTAAGACATGCCTGACAACTAGATACAGTGACTTGGTAATGCTGAAGTGATCAAAGCATCAAGAAAACCAGCTTAAGCATCACGTATCATTAACTTGATGTTAGCAATGCAAAAAATGCTAAAGTAAGTTTGTGGTCACAAACTGAAAAGCTATTCTAATTAAAAGGTTTTCAAAGCTTTTTATAAGTAGAATAAATTGCTCTCAAACACATCTTCTAGGATAATCTGAATACGCTTGATTACAAGAACGGAGTATTCTTCAAAAAGCCAGTGGCAAGGTTTCAAAGCGGGCGATAACAACAGCTAGCAGTCTCCTCGCCGGCTTAAATGCTCCTCATCCATGACAGAGTCACCCTGAGCTAATCGCTGTGATTCAGCTCAAACAGGAACAAAGCATGAATCAGACCACAAATGGCGAGCCGCAGTCCTGAAATACTTTCGTTATTACTCAGCGGTCCCTAACAAACATGCTCACATTCATGTCCACACTGAAGCAATCTTGAGGTGATTTTTCAACCTATCTTATTTCACCACAAGCAGCCCTGCTGAAAAAAAGCATACGTACATCTGCAAGATGTCTGTTAAAGATTTCTTGATCTAGAAAACATCTGCTGTCTACAAACATCTGGCAGATGTCTTTCAGATGTCTGTTTTACATACATTCTAAATCATAAACATCTTAAACACATCTAATAGATGTCTATTTGACATCTAAAAGGAGACGTCCAATAGATGTATTACAAACGAGCGAACAACCTAAATAAAACGTCTTGCAGATGTAAACGCAGACATTATGCTGGTATTTTTTGCTGGTTTATGCTGTTCACATGCTGGCAAAGGACCAGCATAAACCAGCAAAATGACCAGCATAAACTAGCAAAGGACCAGCTTAAACCAGCCTCAAAGCATACCTAACCAGCATATGCTGTTTTTTTAGCAGGATCTATAAAAATGGAGAAAGGCGATATGGTCCAATCTTATTTTCTTTCTACACGTTAATGAACAATCATGCTAACACTGCTAGATATATGTAAACAAACTCTGTAAAACATGCTAAGTTTACACAGGATAAGAGCGGAGTAGCCAGTAGAAGAGATGCTACAAACTTAGTCTTCAGTACCACTGCTGAACATTTTTCAAAACTAATGAGATTTAGTGGTAACAGGCTAGTAGTAGTAGATTAGCCTGACAAAGTGCTATACTGTAGTTTTCTGTCACAATGTAATGCGCTAGCAGCATTAACCAAACAGCCTGAGGTAACAATCAAACTCACTCTCTTAAAATGTTTCTAAAAATGGATAGAAACTGTTTGTTTTAGCAGAAAGATTAGAAAAAGCATTGTGTTGTTTATTTTAACTATTGATCAATTATCAAAGTGCTATATCACAGTTATCATAGCATACGGTATACTGCGATAGCAGCATAGCCAAACAACCTAAAGTAATAATCAAACACACTCTCCTAAATTTGCAAAAAATGGCTTTAGTACTGGTTTTAAAGTAAACAGGCAAGAAACATCAATGCCCAGCTCTGTATAGTGTTAGTTCTCTGACACAAAGTTTTGGGCTAACAGCATTATCCAAACTACCTCAGGTAATAATCAAACAAACTCTCCTTAAACGTCTCCTAAAATGCAATAAATGTCTATAACAATGGTTTGTTTTTTTGGTGGAAACGGACAAGAAATGTCGATATCAAAGGTTTATGCTGTGAGCGAAAAGTCACAACACATTGCGCTAGCAACATTAGCCAATGAATCTGAGGTAAACACACTCTACTAAAATGTCTTCTAAATAATGCAATAAATGACTCCAAAATAAAACAAAACTTTTGGAAATGATCCTGTTTGGTGTTAGTTACTACTGACCCAAGACTGACCCATCCATTTTTAGTAAGCAGCCACAGACTGAGGCGTAGTATAGTTACTGTAGCCAACTGGTTTAGCTTGACTGTAACTTAGCACAGCTTGAAAAGGTACAGTTTTAAAGTAGTTTCTCCAACACTGAATAAAGCTAAGCATTTATTCCATGGCCTGTTCCTAAGAAGGAAATTTAAGCATTTAGACCTCATTGACTTTTGTGAAATACCCCATTCTTCTGGCTCCCTGCCTCTCCGTCTGCATTAATGAAGAAAGAGAGCAGAAGAGCACACTGGGATAGCTTTTGGAGGACCGGGCACATAGGTACAGCTCTAGAGCCAGGTGGTAATTACCAAGGACCTTGCTGAACTCTATACTTCTATATCTCCATCTCCCCCATTCCCTTTTTTATCTGAATATCAATTCATTCTAGACATTTCGAGTGTCAATCGAGTGACAAAAACATATCCTTTAAATTTAGTCTCTCATACCTCTCTTACATTTTTCCTTCCTTGCCAGTTTGTTCGTGTCTGCCGATCCCACCGGTGCCCATTACTGAGTAAGGATGACAACAACAGACTTTTCTTCCTGGGTGCAAAAGATCATCTACCATCACACTTAACAACAGAGGTACTGGCATACACTGTTAAACGCCAAGATACACACACACACACACACACACTCGGTTCTCATGACACAGCCTATTACGTGTGACCTTTTTCATAAAAAGCCTCCTCCGGGAGCTTTTCACTCAAGACAAGATGCTTCAGGACCAGGTCCTTATGCCATATCCCTCCTAGTACCCATGGTTGATTCATTCGAGGAGCCTTTAATTGCTTGGTTGGGTCACTCCTCCATCAATGTGAATGTTAAATTAGCCGTTTGTTCGGTGATAACCTATAAAAGTAAGTCGTAAGGGAGCAGAACATATATCAATTAACACCTTCCTCCCTACCTTTCACCTTTTCTTCCTCTTCCCATGGAGAGAGGAGAGAAGTGGATACGCATGCTAATTATTCAACGTAACGATCGGTCGCTCTAGTTAAGAAGCAGGCATGCTCAGTGTTATTGACGGTGAGGTGACGGGTGCATTTCACAGCGACAAATGGATCAACACTCTTTTGAGGACTAGCGACATGAAAATACAGTGCAATGGTAAATAGAGAGTTTGCATTATTTACTGTGTGATGTACATTACTTACACACGTGACAACATGGGAAAATGGTGAAAAGGTGACGGTATGTATGCGTCAAGAAAATAAATGTTTAGGTATACAGCATCGTATATCATTTAGATTTTTTTTCTTGTATGATAAACATTATGCAGGTTCAACTAACATTTATTGTCCTTGTATTTTTATAAACTATAACAATAAAATATATAATTTAAGTATTATTATTATTACTACTACTACTGACCATTTAGCCAACAAAACAACTATATTATATTGAATATAATCATATGTAAATGTACATATTGGTAAACATCTATTATAATTATCTCTGTGGTAAATAGCTGCCATGAAATTTGATTATTCCAAATTCATAATGTCCTGGCAGATGTTTTCAGAATTTCATGTTTCAGTTTTGAGACAGCATTTCGAAAAAGTCAACAACAACAAAAAGAGAGATAGATACAACCTCGCCTTTAGTCCTAATCCCCTGTAGTTTATTACAAGCTAGGTCACAATTCTCATGAATAAAACATAAATATAAAGCGCTATTGAACTTTGTGATGCAGGGGGAAAAACAAGCTTGCACAAAAATAATTTATTTGGAATAACAGCAAAATCAAATAATACTTGTTCTTCAAGCATCAAAATGCTTTTAAAATTCAGTTACTGTAGACGCTCAGGATTTGATGTCATATCTTCACCTCAGGCCTGAGGAGGAGGGGGAAAAAAAGTTGTTGTTTTTTTTCTTCACAGTAGATGAGAAGTTGAGCGGAGAGAGGAGGTAAGGGCCGTGGGGAACTAATGATGAGAAATCAGCGTGCAATCTCACCGCCCTGAAATGACCAACTGATGAAAGCCGGAAGAAATGTATAACATATAATCAAGACGATGCGGCCACCCAAAACCAACTGTTAATAATTAAATACATACAGTATATTTTCAGTCATATTCTCTGATCTTGTAGAAGTCATCACAATAATTATACTGTATTCTAAATATAATCATGATGTGAGCAGATGCATATCAGAAAACACATTTCAGACGAAATCTTTTGATCATCGGATCTCGTATGATCTAGTGCTTCTAACAAACTTTTAACGCGTAAGTGAGAGAAAACATCTCCATTGCTAGCCAAGGGCTCAGATGTTATGCTAGCAAATTATAACCTGCAAAGTACAGTCCTGTAGCAAGAGTTTATCATGTTTGCTTTTGTATTGTGGTGGGGAAATAATGACTTTTGGTCCTAAATTATGCTAATTATAACCTTCAGGAGAAACGGGATTACCTCTCTCACAGATCCAGCCCATATCTCTACACATTTAAGAGTTAAACAAGGATGAAACAGCCTACAATGATACATACATGTAAACCTGAAAGGCTGGACGGCTGGATGGACGAATGGCTGGATGGAGGAATGGACAAATGGCTGGATGGATGGACGGATGGCTGGATGGATGGATGAAAGGCTGGATGGATGGATGGATGGACAAATGGCTGGATGGATGGACGGCTGGATGGATGAAAGGCTGGACGGCTGGATGGATGGATGAAGGGCTGGACGGATGGCTGGATGGATGGATGGATGAATGAAAGGCTGGACGGATGGCTGGATGGATGGACGGATGGAATGCTGGATGGATGGACAGAACAACAGAACAATAGGTACTGTAGATAGGTGGATGGATATATGGACGGATAGATACAGCTAGATACTAGATACTAGCTAGATAGAGTATAGATATAGACAGACAGACAGATTTTGATCGACAGTTTGATGGACAGAACAACAGAATAATAGATGCTGTACTGTAGATAGATATATAGATAGAACAGAACAATAAATAATGTGTCAATTGCTGTGCAATACATTTCACCTCATGTCGTACCATGTATGTATGTGAATGTGACAAATGAAATTTGAATTTGAATTTGTATATAGGTAGATAGATAGTAAATAGATAGATTATTTAGAGTTTAGATTTCCTTCAGAGTCTATTCTCTCTGTTTGGAGTTTCTCAGTGTTGTTAATCTTATGTTCTTACGTTTTCGTAATGCGTCATCAACTGTTGGAGTTCTGTTCCAATACTCAGAGGATGCATGAATATACCCCAGTGTGTTCTTGATACCAAAGATGCATCGAGATGACCGAATCGTTAGAATTCTCAGAAAAGGCTGCGGGAGGCTTTAAACTTCTTCTCGCTGCAAACATTTGGCTGTGATGTCATGTGTTTTTACTGTTTCTCTATATAACGTAAGCAACAAGATCACAGCACATCTCAATTCTCACAAAGCAGCGCTCTCACGTCCTTCAGAGTTCTTTCTTTCAAGCTATCTTGGCACGACTGGCCTCCACAAGAATGCCTGTCTGTTCTTTCCATTCTTGGAATCGAGAAACAGCCTTTGTCTGACTATTTCTTCCCAATTCACCTGCTTTTATGGCTCCAGTCCACGTTCCTTTCTCCTCACCGCCATCTTTTCATTTTAATCACCTGCCCTCTCGCTCTTTATCATCCTTTTCCTCCTCTCATTTCCTCTCCCATTCAACTACCTTTCATCCACCTGACTCATTCTTTTACTCCCCCACCATTCGCTCCCATTCACTCCTGTAATATTTCTTTCTCATAAATTCTTTTTTTGCGTTATTTTGTAATTCCAGCAGCGCTGATGAGAACAAATTCAGTGTTGTTAAAACCAGGACCACCCATCGACTGAACAAACCGGCCTGAAAATAGCCCCCTTAACCCCCCACTGCAAGAAAAAACGTGCCGCTCCACAGCTGCGTTATTGCGTGAAGCTTGTCAGAAACGTGCAGTGCCGTCTGTCTCATTATGATTTTGATGTGCCGCCATTGCGATCATTATCTCCTCCTGTTACGGCCTCTTTATTGTGCCTGTTTTTTTTTTGAGAGCATCGTCTCTCTATTCTGCAATATTTTCACAGTCTTTCTTAGTCACAGACAAAAACAGACACAAACACATACTGAGAAAAATATGACCAGGACTTTGTGGGGGGTGCCAGTCACACTTGCAAGCGTGCCAGTCGTGACTAGCAGAAGCGAGAGAAAGCCAAGTATAGAGTGATACTAATACAGTCCAGGATGACATGATTTCCTCAGCGCAACATGATTTACACATGCTCAGAGAAAAACATCCATTTTTGTTCCTGGAACAGTACTCTTCCTAACTTTCACCCTAACTCAACCCCTTAAAATCTGATGACTGGATGGTGATTGGATGATTGTTATGTCCCATTAATGGGTAAAGGGTTAGTTCATTGCTATTTACTCATTATGTTATTACAGTAATAATCAATGCTATTGTCCTTATTAAAAATAAAATGAGAACGCCATCATTACCTGAAATTCAAATACAATTGAGAAAAGGAGAAACTAAATTGAAAAGTAAAATACATTTTATTAACTTCAAAACTATCTCAAAATAAGGCAAAAATGGCCACATATTAATATTAAAAATGTAATCTTTACAATCCACCTGCACTAAACATGAAAGCACCACTAATCAGCAATAACAAACTGTGCTAGATTAAATAATTTATTAAATATTTAAATTAAAGTATATAAAAACTAAATAATTTGGCACATTAACTTTAGAAGTAATAAACAAACAAAGAAATAAATAGTATGTAAAACAAAATTTTAAACAGATATATAAAGAGCATATATATATATATATATATAAATCAAAAATAAATAAACAATTAAAACCTCACCTATACCACTTGGTCAAGTGACATCTTCAAAATGACAATAAACAGTGCTAAAAAAAACAATAACAACTACAGAAAAGAAACTGAAGGCTGATAAAAAAAATGTAATAAAAAAAGTTAATAAATAAGTTTAACTTTTGAAGCCGTAAACAAACAAAGAAATAAATAAATAGAGCCTGTGTACTAAAACTATATTATATAGAGAAAATATCTAAAAATAAATAAATAAATATCTAAAAAAAAATATATATATATATATCTAAAAAAATTAATAAAACCTTACCTATACAACTTAGTATTTTATAGTCACATTTAATGCACTAAGTAAAATTCAAGTAAATTTGGAACAAATTCAAAGGACATATATATATATATATATATATATATATATATATTCTACAAATCTGTTTTCAAACTGTCCAAGCTGTTTGTTTCTATCCAGTGATGTTTACAGTGTATATTGTAAAATGGATACAAAAAGATCCATAAACCATATGAGTTCTGTATGACATATATACCTCATATTCATATGACATACAAAATGTAATTACTAAAAATTGAAAATCCTTTTGCTATAGCCTATGCTTAAAGGTTTAGTGTACAACTTAATTTGTGGAATACGACATGCTGTTCTGAGACGAGTTTACGCAATTACTAATGATCATCACAGTGGGGTAGAGGAGCAACTGACCCCACATCAGTCTTCAATTCAGCAATTCCCCTTAAATAAAAGTGACAGTGCAGGGATCAGAGTGCTGGGTAATGTGGTCCCTGCTTGTGGTCATCAAAAGCACAGCTGTAATTTACAGCGACTGTTTACAAAGTCAAGCAGAATTCAAGAGGTCGAGTGGCATCTTCAGCTCAGCCTCATCTGGTCATTAATCACTTCGAGTTGATTCGCTCCAACCAAAAGGAATTACTGAGAGCAGCAGGACAACAGTCACGTGTAAGCCACAGATGTCTGAAATGTATTCTACACCACAGCTGCCACAGAATGAACTGGATTGATTTTTAACCGCGTTCTGCATTGCTGGTTTACAAAACCGTGCTATTTTTGAAGCCTCGTTCACTCAAGACACGACTCTTTTATAATTTAATTGTCTGCGTGTATGCATAAGACATCCTCTGTGAACGGGAATTCATTATAAAATGTATAAATTTGGAACAAAATGCAGCTTAAATCAAAAATAAAGTTCCCTCTATTCACTGAACTGGTTGTAATAGACATGACAGATCCAAGGCAAAAATAGCAATCGTTAAACTCACACAGACACAGAGTGAAATCTTGTAAAGATGAAAAAGCAGGTCAGTTTATACATCAATAATAACAAAACTGGATGCATGGTAACTGTGTGTAATTCAAATGCATTTACCATGGTTTTAAAAAAGCATCATATTTAAGCTAGCCGTGAATAAAAAGTGCTGTTTTCAATTTGAAGAAAATGTACGAGGAAAAAGGTTGCGAACCACTGGCCTACTCTCTTTTGATGGGAGAGAGAGAGAGAGAGGGAAAGAGACTGATGCGTATCCCCTGAGAAAGCAGTGATTTAGGAAAGCCTTCAATTGAAGCGAAAAAAAAAAGAAAAGATATGCTACTCTGACCCAGGAAACACGCAAACGTTCACGCAGTGAGCGATTTGCTTGAGCACATGACAGGTAAGGCTATATCACGTAGAATGTGTACTTAAGTGGAAAGCCGGTCAAATTTTCCATCCTTTCTGCTTCCTGTCTCTTTGCTCCCCCTCTATATCCCGCGGCTCAGCAGAGGAAGGACTGTATAATATGCAGCATCATGTAGCAGCAGGCAAAAATCCTGCAGGATTCAATAACAAGAAACTAATAAGATTAGCAAGACGCTAATGCAGATGAGCCACTGGGGTGGAGAAGCCAGAGAAGATTTCCCCATCCCTGGAAACCACAGAGGAGGATGCCAATTTATAAGGATCTGGCACCAGCCTTTTCCCTCACACCCTAACGTCAAGCAGTTATAGCAACTCTGGTGCTGTACAAGAAGGTGAAGACCCTACTAAAGGAAGTGCAGGCATTTGGCTTAAAAAGCGAGGTTAAAGGGGGGGGAAATGTAAGATGGAGGTTTATTAAAAAGAGAGGCTGGCATACAATAGGGTTGCCTACATGCCTGACTGATTTGTTGGAGAGGGGAACTAGCACCTGGCAACTAGTGCTGGCTAACCATTGACTAGAGAGAGATGCAATAGCTTAGCATGGAATCCTAAGGGCCCTTGGTGGAGGCCTGCCCGGTAACTCCCTCTCATTGGTCCCCAGACAGGTGTCTTAGCCAGTGATTGAGCAGTCAATGGAAACATTCCACCGGGACTGGCAGGGTTCCACTCCATCAGGCTTGGATGTTTCATACAAAACAAACAAATGAGCAAACAACAAAGCAAGAAGTAACCCGTAGTTCTCATTAACAAATCTCGAAGGAGTTTCCGTTTGAAGAACTGGGCAAGTCTTGCTAGTCAAATTGGTCTCTATCGAAGAAGCCCTCGGTAAGACATCCAGGTAACAAATGCCCCCATGAGCCTAAAGAGTCAGGGTAGAAGTAGAGAGAAGAAAAGATTTGGCCGCTAACCCAATCCTACACAAGCCTGAATTAATCTTGGATAACCCACAAAGTCCCAAACAGTCTCTCCGAAAGCCCCTTATCTTCGGTGGAACTGCCGAAAAAATGAAACTAGCATGTATCAGCTGTTCCTATCAGAGCCACACACATACGCTCGACTTGCCAAGCAGTCTCTGTCACGCAGCAACACACACTCAGTAGCACCTCATTGCACAAGAGGCAACATGTCGCCAAGGCAATCTGGGGTGCCGACAAGTAGATTTGACAGGAGCACTGGTGTACGGTAGGAGATGGAGACGATACACAGTGAAGAGAAGACACTCATACACTGAGGTGCAGTGCTTTCCGATAGGGCTAATGGATAAAGTCTCCGTCAGCAGGTCATTACAGTTGAGTGTACGACCCCAAATCCTTACCTGCTAGACCTTGCTCGGCCCTTTGAGATGCTCACTGGGAGATAGGGGTACTTAAAACTGCCCAACAAGCATTTCAAATTGGGATGGTGTAACCTAGTGGTTGGTCTAAGTTTCAAATGGAAGGCTCACAGAATATGCATACTGCATACAACACTAGATTAGACTTTCTTGATCTGACAAGATCTAATCTAATTGGCTAGATTTCTGCTACTTTTGTGATTGAAGGCACTCAGGTTTCGCTGTCAGGCAGCTTTGAAACCAAGTCATGTTTGCAAGGTACGAGGTTGGCTCAACAAGTCCTTGTAGAGAAAGAACTTATTACCGCCTAGGCTCACCAGGTTTTTGAGCTCAGTAGCTTCACATGTCAGTGAGGCCATCTCTTTTTGCCTATTCTTGATTAGAACAAACTTAATTGTGAACCAGATTGTGTAAATCTGGGCTGGTAACAAAAAGTTTGAAAGTTCCTTGCAAGGGTTGTTCAACAATCTATCACACTTTGATGCAAGGCACAATGGTGATCGATCACTGATGGACCCTTGCAAAGATGCAAGTAACCAACAACTGTTTCGTTTTCACTCCACTTCTTATTCTGCAGTCCCTGTAGTAAGTGTCTAAATCTCTTGGCTCATTTCTGAAGGAATACGTGAATATATTTTCAGCATGCATGATCCAAGTTATTGAAACGTGGTAACGGACGGCCGCCCTACAATGGCTGTCCCTTTGCTTCTTAACCCTCAAGAAAAGCTACAAACTCTGTCAAACAAAAGAAAATCCCTTGAAGCGACTGGAGCTAAAGACAAGCAAGCAAATAAATCCTGCCTTCTGGAACCACAGTGAATCAAGACAAATGGGAAAAAGCACTTTAACACACAGCCGAAAATGAACTAAATTTGAGTTCTCACTCATGTGAAATGTTTACCTCCGCCTTACACAGATACGAGTCATCATTGCAGCCATGGCAGCATAGGTTAATCCCTACATTACTTATTATGTGGATATATGAGGTAAATTAGTTTTTTTGTCCTTGGTTTAACTGTAGTCTCTATTGCCTTATTGCAGGCTGTCATTGGAACAAGAAACACAGAAAGACGTTATATTGCGTATATATTGCCTATATAGGTTTTTTCCACATTTGTCTCTTTATTAAAGGAGAACGGTTCATTGTAACACTACTTTACAGCAGTTTGCCGAACACACTCGGCATCAACACACAAAGACTCAAGTACAGTAACTTTCCCATCATTTTCTGCCAGACTTTTTAGAGTCTGAAGAGAAACCACAGTCTGGGGATTTCTGAGTAAGTGTGTATCTGTTACCGTTGAGCATCAGACAAAAAGTTATCACATGACTGCCTTCCAATTAGAGAGATAATGACAAAGAGAGATGTGAGGCAATACGCGTGTAACGTAATGGACAGAGTCAGGTATGTAAAGGTTCACAGGGTGTTTATTTTCAGGAGATCGTAACAAAGGTGAGTAAACATAAATTCATCCATTGCTGGGTATTCAAA